>JADGMU010000449.1:0-57762 GCA_016920895.1 Vaccinium myrtillus | reverse complement strand
TTTGAGAAGTCCCAATCTAAGTTTGTGCTTGAAAAAGAGCGACTGACGACACACATAGCTGATAGCTCAGACGCACGACGTGACACAGACATACCGATGGTTTTTGTTCTCTTCAAATTAAGACCCCAGCTGCGTTTTTAATGACAGGGTAAATCCTGGATACTGCAACTATCCACAAATTAATTTGATACGATTAACTGGAGACCTCATAATTACAGATTCTTGAGGATAATTTAGTATCTTCTTAGCTATATTTCAGTATCTTCTACTGATATTGGCCATTAAAAAGCTGCATAACATGAGATTTTGGAAAAAGCTTCTAATTTGATGTGTCTCTGACCCTAAATTATCCTCATTGACATGGTTTTTGGGGAAAAGGGCACCACACGGTGGCCGTGCTCCAGCCCCACCATACCGTGCATTGGTGTGGCGCCTAATAGTGTTTGTAGACTCGACACCAATGTTAATATAAGAGGTGTCTAGACTACTATGTGGCTTTTCCAGAGGAGAATGTGAATAAAGATGCAAGAGCTTTTGTCAACAGACAATAGGGGATATGCAAATCTTCCAAAGAGGTCTAATATTCTAAAGAGGTCGGGGACATTTTTGAAAATTGAATTCCAAGGTTCTAAAGAAGTTATCACCATTAAATTTCAATCTTTATGGCGTGATTTTGATAATCTAGCCATGAAAAAAATGAGACCATTCCTAACAAAAGTGGTTGAAACCATAAATCAAATTAGAAGTTATGGATATACCATCACGGATAAGAAAATGTTGAAAAAGTATTGAGAAGCTTGCCGCCTAAATTCGATCATATTGTTGCTGCAATTGAAAAGTCAAAAAGGGAGTTACCTAAATAAAAAAGGGAGGTACCAAAGATATTCTCATTGTATGCCTTTATGTTGATGATTTGATTTTCACCAGCACTAACTCAATGCTAGATGAATTCAAGAAGGCTATAACGAGAGAATAGGAAATGATAGATCTTGGTTTTCATGAAATATTTCCTTGGCATCCAACGGAAAGAAGGAGAAATTTTTATTTCCCATGAAAAATACACCAACGAATTGCTGAAAAGGTTCAAGATGTCGACATGAAAGGCAGTCTCCACACCAAAGGCGCAAAATGGAAAGTTACAGCTAGAAGTGGAGCTCCAAAAGTCAACCCAACATTATATCGCAGCCTAGTTGGTTCTCTCATGTATCTCACAAAATTTTTTGGCATCGGGTATGCGAAGGAGCAAGATAACAACCCCATCGGATTTACTGACAGTGATTGGGCAAGTTCCATTGATGATAGAAAGAGTACATCCGGCTACGTGTTTTGCATCGGATCAAAAGCTATTTCTTGGCCGTCCAAAAAGCAAAAGACTAAGACAATAGCACTCTCATCGGCCGAAGCAGAATACATAGCCGCCACTGACACTGCATGTGAAACTGTTTGGCTTGGGAGAATTCTGAGAGATTTGCAACAACAAAAAAATGAATCCTCTAATCTATTGTGACAATATGTCTGCCATTGCCACGACGAAAAATCTCGTATTTCAGTCTCCTTCCGTCTCTTCCCACCCACCACCGCCACAACCACCACATGTACGCAGGGGCGGAGCCAGAACTAAATGTCAGTGGGGTCAAATTCTTAAAGCAGAATAATAGAACAAAAAAAACACCAAAATGCGAAATAGAAAGGAGTTAAAGTAGATATTTATTAATAATATATAATTTAATTTACAATTGATCTCCCAAAAGATACAATGAAACGCCAAACAAAAATTAGCTTAAATATACAACCAATAACCGCGTTCACAATTGAATGCCAACAAAAGTAGCTAAGCAAGTATCGATTTAGAACCTATAACAGTGTTTACAAGTGAACCCGGGTATTTTTCATATTTTGAAATCGTAGCATAATAGCCTCATTTGTGATACCATTAAAAATCTCTCTCTCAATATATACAATCAAGCTATCATGCAACTATTGATCATTCATTCGGTTACGAAGTCGATTCTTCACAATCTTCATGGCAAAAAATGCTCTTTCTACTGTAGCTGTTGCAACCAAGGTTCTAAAACTCGCTAGGCGCTCCCAGGGCGACCGGACACCTTCTAGCTTCTAGGGCCGAGTACTCGGCGCCTAGTCGGGTAATTAGTCGGGCTTAGTCGGTGTAGTTGGGCTAGTCGAGCTAGTTGGCCAGGGGCCTTCTAGTGCCTGGGCTTTCTAGTGCCTAGGCGGCGAGTACTCAGCCTTCTAGACTGTTTTTAGAACACTGGTCACAACAAGTAAAACTAGAGCCAAAGTCAAAAGCCTGTAAACCAATGCATACCCTATATCTTTTCGGGTCTCAACCATCTTTCGAGAAACATCACCAATTCCTTTTAAGTTTGAAAACTCGACACTAGACCGCACATCAATGATGAAATTCTCAAGTTGATCCAAAAATGCCAAAAGCTCAAAACCGAAGAAGTCTTTAGGATGAAATTCGGCCAAGCAGTTCCACTTTTGGTTGTCAAAACTTGCAAATCAGTTGGATGGACTTAGACATGCAACACAAAGAAGCAACTCGGTGTTTACTTCATTAAAAGCGATTATTTAGTTCTTGGAATTGCATATCTATGACAATATATACAACTCGACGCAATTGGGTGTAGTAAGGAGGGCAAGTAGTGGTGAAGAGAATTAGAGAGTTTCGAGGAAAATTATTTGGTGTGGTCAGAGGAGGGCAAGTAGTTGGGCAAAAAATACCATATACAAGGGGCAAAAATACAAAATTCTAAAAAATATTATACCTATCCTATTAAAATTTGACAACTCAGTGGGGTCAAGTGACCCCGCTTGACCCCCCTTGGCTCCGCCCCTGCATGTAAGCCTCTCCGAAAAGCATTCACGGTAAATCCCTCCATTCAAAATTCATAACTTCACTCGGGGAAACAAATCAAGGATAATGGAGAAAACAAGATCAGTCTTTTCCAAAAAAATTCTATAAGATTTCTTCAATTCTGTGAATCTCTTGGCGAATCCGAAGATCAGATTTCCAACGGAAAAGTAAGATAATGTCATTACGGAAATATACATGTATTTAAGTAGTATCTTTTATTACTCCAGTATGGTACCAAATTTTAAAAGCTTGTAGAAGGGTGTTTTCTGGTTCGGAGGCGTACATGTGGTGGTTGTGTCGGTGAGTGGTAGGAAGAGGCGGAAGGAGACTGAAGGAATGGGTTGGGTTTTGGGAAGGAGAGAGTTACAAATTTTTATTTTTATTTTTGGAGATTAGTGGCCAAGATCCACCGAGCCATGTGGCAGCGCCACATAGCCGTATGTGAGAGTTATGTGAGCCAGAGTATGTGAGAGTATGTAGCATTATTGTAGACGGAATGTTCCTAAATAAGTATGATGTTGAAAAGTTAGTGAGTAAAAGTTACATTTCCTAACTTTGGTTATTTCCCTTTGGTCCTTGCTTGGTGTCGATTCATTTTCGGGGTGCCAACCTTGTTGGGATGTCCGTTGTGTTTCTCGCCTTTGCTTGGTTCCTTTTAATCATTGTAATTGGTTTCAATGGTTAATAAAATTTCTCCTTTGCCGATCAAAAAAAAAAAAAAAAAAAAGTTACATTTCCTATTTTACCCTTAAAAGTAGATTTCATTTTGAAAAGTTAGTGGGTAAAGTTTAGTGATGATGTCTCCATCAAGGGCAATAGTGGAAAGTGAATGTAAAAGTTGATATAAAAGGTGTAATGATGATGTTTTCTTAACAAGTTGAAATTACAAAGCTACACACTTAAAAATGAACGGAGGGAGTATTTTTTTTTTGGTAAGTATTAAATATTATTGCCGTGTTCATCACCCAATTGAATTTCACAAGTACATCGGTTATGTTTGGTTAGATAGTTTAGTTTTGATGATGTCAGCAGGTGTAATGAGTGGAGAGAGATAGAGAGAGAAATGAGAGAAATGATGATGTCATCAAAACTAAAACTAAAACTAAAACTAAACAGGGAAACGAACAAGGCTATCATAGCTGTGGTCAAGTCTTTCTCTCTCCAGCTCTCTCTTTCTCAATATTATCCGTTGTGTTCATCACAAGATAAAACAACCCCACTATAGGTACCGATGAGAATGGTATCAATGGTGTACAAATGGGCCGTGGGGCCCACTTACAGGGCCCGCACAATGACCCGAACTGTTAAAAAAATTTAAAATATTTTTTCTGGTGTCCACGCGAGAAATCAGCATAAAAAAAATACCTGCAATTAGTTAATCTGAACTAAAACAAACAAGGGACAAAATTATATTAAGCTGAATAGAGTAAGGCTCTGTTTGGTTGTTGTGGAAAGAAGTGGAAAGGAAAGGAAAATTAAAAAAAACTCCCTTCCCCTGTTTGGTTGTTGAGGTAAGGAGAGAGGAAAAATAAAAGGGAAAAGGGAAGGGAAAAGAGAGAAAAGGGGAGGGAAAAGAGAGGAAAATTCTGGAGAAGGAAGGGGTGAAAATGAGGCTATTTTCTTTTCATTTTCCTTTGAAACCAAACAAGAGAAAATTATTTCATTAACTTTCCTTCCATTTTCATTAGAGAACCAAACAAAGGAAAATCTTCAACTTTCCTCTTTATTTTCCTCCCAATTATTTTCTCTTCTTGACAAACATGGCATGACAAACATGGACTGACCTAAATGCCCTTGAATTAAGTTAACTTCACGAAACAAACCCAGTATTCCCTCATTTCTTCTTAGGCCTGCAACTCTCTCTCTCTCTCTCTCTCTCCACGATTTGTTGTTCTTGGTGGTGTCGGTGTTCCCATAAATTGGGTTCGATTTTGGACAGAACACATGAGAAAGGTACTTGATTTGAAGCAGCATTTACAGTTAGGTAAGTGATTCGTAGCAGATCTGTTCCTAGGAGGAGGATGGGTCATTTTTTTGGGAATACACACTAACAACTCATTTGTCCAGGTGCAATTTTATTTTCAAAGAGTGCCATGAAAATTTAGTCCCGGTACAACGTTGTTACATATAAAGAGTAATTCCTTGACAATCCAGTCGGTGCAATGATAATTCAATCAAAGCGCAAATTTTTTTCATTTAAGGAGCAATGAGATTTTTTTTTTGTCAAAGTAGAATTTTTTATTTAAGGAGTAATGGTTTTCCTCAAAGGATGCAATTTTAATTCATTTAATGTGCAACGTTTTCTCATTTAAGGAGCAATGCTTTTTTTTTAGAAATAAAAAAATTTGATTTTAGGAGCAACGCTTATCCTCAAATGGTGCATTATTAATTTACTCAAGGTGCAATTTTATTTTCAAAGGGTGCCATGGAAATTCAGTCCCGGTGCAACGTTGTTACATATAAGGAGTAATTTTTTTTAAATAAAAAGTTGAATTTAAAAAAAATTCCTTGACAATCCAGTCGGTGCAATGGTGTTCTCAAACTGTGCAATGATAATTCAATCAAAGTGTAACATTTTTTCATTCAAGGTGCAATTTTAATTCATTTAATGTGCAACGTTTTCTCATTTAAAGAGCAATGTTTTTTTTTTTAGAAATAAAAAATTTGATTTAAGGAGCAATGCTTATCCTCAAATGGAGCATATTATCAATTCATTCAAGGTGTAACATTTTTTTTCGTTTTCTCAAAGGGTGCATTGTCAAAAGTAAAAAGTTGGATTTCTTAAAACCCAACTTTATCTAAACAAAAATGTTATGTGCAAGAAAGCTTGCACAGAACCATACACAGAATATGAGTGTTTTTTTAAAAACATGTTTGCAAAACATGACTTCATGTTCTCACATTTGTGTATGATTTGGAATAAGTTTATTTTTATTTTTATTTTTTTGCTCAAGCAAAGAAGAAATATTTCATTGAAGACAATAAAATATTACAAGAGAGAGGAGAGAAGAGGGCCAAACGGCAGAAAGAAGCCAACAAGACTACCCCTAAAAAACCACAAAACTCCCAAACCTGACAGCGCAACACCTAAAATCCCAAAGAAAGCATAAAACCTCTAAACCAGCAAAAGAGAAGCATCAAGGGCAGACAACAAACAAAAAAAAACAACCCAAACAAAGCCCCAAAGACCACTCAAAAACCACCCGAACCCATCCAAAACCACTCAAAGCCAAGCAAACCAAAATAAAGCCCCTAAGACCACTCAAGCATCACCCGAACCCATCCAAGCTCACACAGAGCACAGTCAGATGTTGGTGAGATTATGAGTTTGAAGTCTTTGATCCTCAAGCTCCACTTGCATAAGCTTTCTCAAGGCCCCTCCATCATTTTCATGAAAGTGAAGCCCATATCTTTTTCCAGCCAACACTAATTCCTCCATCTCATCCACTATAAGTTTATTTGCGCATAGCATTTATGTTATTTAAAAAAAAAAAAAAAACCATCTTCTTTGCTACTCTGCCTCATGACTCTCATCTCTCTCTCTAAAACACTTTATCAAATGCCCCACGAAAAACCCACCACTGTTACACTCCACCGCCTTCACCTCGTTACCCTCACCCTCTCCATTATTCTCACCGTGGGTCCAATAACCTCCAAATCAACAATCAATGAAGGCATGATTTTAATTTTGATTTTGGTTTGTTCCAATTTGTGATCTGAGATGAAGATTTAGATTTTGTTTTTTGATTTTGGTTTGTTCAAACAACGTGATTTGAGATGAAGAGATGATTTCAATAATGATTTTAATTTTTGATTTTCGGAATGGAGCTGAGTTTGGTGGAGATTGCGATCTAGTTTTGTTGGGGTGTAGCGATGGGTTTAGCGGACAGAGAAGGGAGGAAAGGGTGAGGGGCTGTTTTAGCTAGGGGAAAATTTCAGGGGAGTGGTACTTCGGACCGAACAATTTTGGGGAAAATTTCAGGGGAGTGGTACTAATTGACAACTAATTTCACTGATGTGTCACCGACTATGTAGCACATAGCCCTAGCATGCCTTTGTATAGGCCACTGAACTTGCTAATCAAGAAAACCTAAACGAGTAATGTAAATACAAATAACAAGAAAATTTAGAAACGTACCACCCAAAAAAATTAGACAAACTAGGAAACACGAATAAAAATCTAGCCTAAACAAGAAACATAATATTAAAACCCAGAAAACATGGTAACATAATATTTTCTAATATTATGCTAACAAAAAGCCAAGATAAACCAGGAGCAGGAAACAGGACCTTGGAAGAAAACTAGGAAGCCAGGAGTCAAGAGAGACAGCCTTGAGAAACCATGAAGAAAAACTAGGAAAATAAAGAATAACCATGAATGAGAGAAGCCACGACAATATATTTGAGGTGAAATCTGAGTGCCCGTTACATGTTCTATGAGTGCCTAGCGGGCGGCCGACGAAGCATATGATGTTAAATGTTATCCCATATCGCTCGTATAAGTCACTCAAGCTTGGTTAATAAATTCTAGAGGTTACTCCAACTATTTCCAATTGGTTTTAGGTTGAAATCCTCCAAGAAATTTAAAAAGAACAAAAAGAGAGCAATGTAAGTAAGAGAGAGAAGGGGAGTTGAGACATGTCACATATTAAGTGGGACGAGACACCACATAAGCCATGTCAGCAAAATCTGTCACCAATTTGACAGATTTAGACGGTAGGTGTCTAATTGACTAATGGAGTAATGGTTTATGTGTAAAATTAAAGCTTCTGAAAGTTTGGATGTCTATTAGGCATTAAAGTCAAAATTTGACATTAAAGTTTATGAAAGTTTGGATGTCTATTAGGCATTAAAGTCAAAATTTGACATTAAAGTTTCTGAAAGTTTGGGTGTCTATTAGGCATTAGAGTCAAAATTTGGAGTATTTTGAAAATTTTCCTTAGTAATATCCCAAGTTGCCAACTCAACCCCGATATATCTATATAACAAAATAGAGTGGTTTTAAAAAAAAACACATTTTCTCTACATAAATCAGGACCATTCAAGATTGATCAAACGGTTGAGATTTTCTCTACACCTCAGCAGCGGGTGCCCGATGGTGACGCTCGGGATCAAGAGATTCCTAATGATGAACATCCGGAACAACCCCATCCCCCTGAGAATCCACAATTGGCTGAAATGCTAGCAAAGATACTCAAGCTGGAAGAGTCTGTGGCTAAAAGTGAGAAGCGAGCCATTACCGGCTTTGACATGGACAAACTATGCATCTTCCCAGGAGCCAAGCTCCCCAAGAAGTTCAAGCATGTGGACTTTGAGAAATTTGACGGAACCGGAGATCCGAGGGGACATGTCCAGGCATATGTTAGCTCTCTCTCTTTGCAAGATGTTGATACGCCTGCTATGGCACAAATGTTCCATGAAACTCTCATAGGGCCCGCCCTCCAATGGCTCTTATCTCTTGACGTCTCGAAGAGACAGACTTGGGAAGAAATGGTGGCTGCTTTCATCAAGCAGTATGAGTACAATGTCCAGCTCAAGGTCACTACTCGTGAGCTTGAAAGTATCAAGATGAAAGAGAAAGAATCCTTCGCGGAATTTGTGAAAAGATGGAGAGCAAAGGCTGCGCAAATGACCGATCGCCCCAGTGATAAGGACCAAATGAGGATCATAACCAAGAATCTGCAACCCGACTTGGCCCAGTACATGGTGATGGCCCAGGCACATAACTTTGAGACCTACTTTGAGATTGGTCTGTCAATTGAGGAAGCAATACGGGACGGCATTCTAGGAAAAGATGGTCCCACTCCAAACTCCGGGGATAACAACACCTTACATGCAAACACCTCATCCAGCTCCACAAAACACAACTCCAACCATGCAGCATCCATCAACAAAATCACAGTCCAAACCAACCACTCTCAAAAACCACAAAGAACCCTCTCACAGTTCACCACACCCCAATCCTTGGTGTATAAATAGCTCCACGAAGCCGGTCTTCTCAAACCACTTCAACCAACTCCTTTACCTCAAAAGCTCCCAGCCTATCACAACCCAAATACCTTCTGCGCCTTCCATCAAATGCCCGGTCATGCTACCGATGAGTGTCACCGCCTCCGCCACCAGCTTGTGGATGGCCCACTGAGATCGGTCCGGTTTCGCGTTTGGAAAGATTGAAGATTGTTAGAGTCGCCACCCGGATTTGAGGTCTGAACCCGAGAAACCGATTAAAAATATGACTCATTTGCCAATTGGAAAGATTTTACCGATCATGACGGAACCAAAGATTTCTTGGATAAGGGGGTTTGGTTAAGAGAGGGGAAGGGTTTTACGGCACCCCTCTCGCCCGGTCCATGAACCGGTCTCTACTTAACATTTTGTGGGATTTTTGAAAATGTTTGAAACTTAATTCTTTTCACGAAAATGGGAATTGGGAGGAGGAATCACATAGCAATGATATATATATATACAAAAGATGCGAATTTACAGTGGATGCTTGTGCACGTGATCTACATGAGTAATGATGACAAAAATTACAGAAATTACTACAAATATTTACAGAAATAAATTACAACAGAAACTGTACAATCAACCCAAGAAATTATGAACCTGAAACTTAACAAACTGGCTTACAATCTGGATCCCAGAATGGGGATTGAGCGCTCAAGGGTAATGGCTTGAGCGCTCAAACACATCCAGACCAGATTGAGCGCTCAAGGATCTTGGATTGAGCGCTCAACCCAGTTCCTGGTCTCTGCAATTTTAAGTTTCTTCATTACTTCTTTGCTCATTCTTTGCAAGATCAATCACTAATTAACCTTTTTTAATGAAGAAAAAGACTTGAACACAAGGCTTTGATCTTTCAAAGAGTGATAAAAGAAGAAGAACACTGTAAATTAACAAAGGAAAACACTCAAAAGAGTATGTGAGAGATAGATCCAGACCGTAAGTACATATGTAACAACAAACATACGCCAGAAAGAAGTTTGACCATGATACATCATCGAATCAACCAAGAATGTGCAAATCAGCCAAGAACAGCTTGAGCGCTCAAAGGCTTGACCTTGAGCGCTCAAGCCATCATATGGCTTTCTGATTTTTGACTTGAAAATAGATTTTGAGTGATTCTCAGGACCATAAGTGCATAAAATAAAGGTTTAAGAGGTTGGACAGCCCCTGTCTTGCACTCAAATATAAGACTTTCAAAGGTTTTGATGCTTGATCATCATAAAAATGATTAATTTGCACTCATGCATGTGATTTTGAAGTAGAAATAAGCT
Source organism: Vaccinium myrtillus (assembly GCA_016920895.1). NCBI lineage: Eukaryota > Viridiplantae > Streptophyta > Magnoliopsida > Ericales > Ericaceae > Vaccinium > Vaccinium myrtillus. Next base: position 47,607 of record JADGMU010000449.1, on the reverse strand, counting down.
GTTTTGAGAGTTACATGAGCACAATTAACCATTAAATGACTATCAAGACCAAAAGAAGGCACAAAAATCAGCAAAACAGAAACTGTCCAGAACGGGGTTTGAGCGCTCAAGGCCTGAGCCTCGAGCGCTCAACCCCTGTTCTAACTGCAAATTTTGAAAGTATTTTATTTGATTATTTGAGACCCTGTAAGCCCAATGCAAGTACAGAAAACTTGCTTAGACCTACTGATCTTCCTCAGAAGGACCAGAACAGTGAGGTTTTCACATGTTTAACTACCTTTTGGCTTGATTGAAAGCTTGAACTTGATTTTGGGCTTTGGGGTGGAAGATTATAGGTGTGTGGTTAGTGTTTTGGATGGGTGGAAACTATATGTGGGGTTAATTGATCAATGGATGATCAATAGGAAGAGTATTTTGGGTTTGAAAGGGGGTTTTGTAGATGGTTTTGATGATATGCGAAGTGGGATTGTAGAGAGAGAGAGTGAGAGTGATCTCTGGAATGATTTAGAGAGCTGAAAACTTAGAATTCGTAACCCCAAAACCAGGGGTAGTGGCTGGTTTAAATAGAGTGAGTGGGAGGGAAGTATAGAGAGAGAGTGAGTGGGTTTAGTATTTGGGATGGGTTAGGGGTAGATTTAGGAGTAGATTTAGGGTGGAGCTAGAGTGTATTGTACGTATAAGGATCGTATAAGATCATCCCAGACGCTCCCATGCAGAAAATCTCATGATGAGATACTCTGCAGATTCTTGACTGGATCAGAGTTGAGCGCTCAAAGCCGTAGGCTTGAGCGCTCAAGGTGTCTCCAGGGTTGAGCGCTCAGGGTCCAGGGGTTGAGCGCTCAAGGTTGCTGGTGGCAAATTGATGGTTTTGCTTGGTTTGGTTATTCTTGGGTGATTTTGGACTGTTTGGTGATGTTTGGTTGATTTTAATCAAGCTCAAGCCATTTTCACAAATCTTGGGTAGTCGTGATTGGTCCATTTCATCATCGGGAATGCTCAAGCGCATCCCGGGTTCAAAATCGGGGTGTCTACACTCACGTTTATCCTCTTCAGATGGCAATCCCGTAAATACATCGCATGTTTAAGGGCTGAGCTCTAAGGTCATCTCTAGTGCACTACCTAAAAAATACTCCCTAAAGTGTACACCTAAGCACATGCGGGACCCAATTTTATTTGCTAAGAACTTAGTTAGCTAGCTAAGAATAAATTCACTTTAATGGGGCTCCCTAAAAATACTCCCTAAAGTGTATGTGGGACCCATTTAAGTGGGTCTCATAACCAAAAAAACAATGACAGATTCAATGTTATAAATGCAAGCAACTTTCTCTCTCCTCTTTCTCTCTCCTTAAGTCCCTCCCTAAATTTAGGTAGTCACTTAGGGCACTTTAGGTAGTGAGGGGTGCCACCTAGGATTTTAGGGAGCCAAAGTTTGTGCACTAGAGACCATTTTTTGAGATTTTTCTTAGCTAACTAGTTAGGGCACTTTAGGTAGTGATTTTAGGTAGTGCACTAGAGATGCCCTAACCCATCCAAATCATCTGGATTTGCACAAAGAAGTGCTCATTAGGTCATGCTTTATCTCTGTCTCTTTCACTGAGCGCTCTCTCTCTCTCTCTCTCACACACACACCGACGTCGGGTTTCAGAATGGAGGAGACGCCGATGACGACCTGAAGAGCACAATATTCAGGCTCAGACTCCCCAAGCGCAACGCCACAACCGTCCTCCAGAAATGGGCCTCCGAGGGCCGCGAAATTACTGTCTTTGACCTCCGACTCATCTCCTGAGAGCTCCGGAATTCACGGCGCTTCAAGCACGCCCTCGAGGTCTATTCCCTACTTCCTTCTATTGCTGCCAAATATTTTTCCTTTTAGTTCAATTGTTCACGTTTAGGGGTATTTTTCCCCCCCTTCTGTTTGGATGATTAGAGCGAGGGAAATCGAATCAAAAGTTTCTTTGTATTCGAATTGACTCCAAATTGGCATCTTTGTTTTGAACTTCAGTTTTGTGTTGAAAGTATGATTGAGGTGTTCTAAGAGCATCTCCTAATTGAGTCAATACCAAAGTATGATTGAGGTGTTCTAAGAGCATCTCCTAATTGACTCACTCCAGGCCTCAACTCAAACTCACACTCGATTGAGTTTTACTCAAAACCAAATTCTGAGTAAAAGGCACTCGAAACTCACTCCAGGCCTTGACTCAAACTCATACTAGATGGGTTTTACTCAAATCTTTAACCAAATCAATGGAGACTCAAATTTTGACTCAAATTTTTAAAGGCTTATCCTGCTTTTCACAATTTACAACAATGCCCTTAATGAAACTTTTACTCAAATTTGTGCTTGGGTTTGGATTTGTCCATTGGAGTGGTTTATACCAAATTTGAGCAAGGGTTGGAGATTCTCTATGGTGAGTATTTTGGTTTGTAGAACAAATTGTGCTAGGATTGGAGTTTGAATGTGCCTGATGCAGTAGATTGTTAAATTTGATGAGGTTAGTGACTTTTATTCATAAAAGATAATGTAAAAACTAAAAACTAAAGAGGAAGGAAAACGGAAAGCGGTACGCTACATACCTTAAAAATCGTACGGAGGTGTGTGGCGAGTCCTTTTGAGGTGTGTGATGGGTTTGGCTCTTGCGAAATCCTTATTGGATTATTTTTTTTGAACAAGCATGTATTTACTATTTGGCTTTGATTTGGTAAGAAGAGGATAAAGAAAGAAACAGGATAAAAAAAAGCGTTGACCCAAAGCTAACTTAGACTGTGCACTCTTTACAACTAACGAGTTTGTTGTTCACTACCTTGGTCTCCCCCATCTTTCAAAAGAGAATGTCTTTGGTATATTTGGGCTTCAATTTAAGCCGAACTTGGTCGATGGAAAGTCTGGATCCCTCCCCAGGATATTCAAGTTTTAATCGAATCACTTCTCTATGCACTTGCAGTGCACTTCCAATTTATATAACTACTAGGGATTGCCCGTGCCTAAAGGCACGGCGCGACGTAATTTAACCTCAATTTGATAAATTAGTTACCATGGTTAATAGCTCAGTACTCTTAATCAAAGTTCGGGATTAAGGGGGTGTTTGAGAGCCTACTTTTTTGCTTTTCATTTTCAATTTTTTGGCTTTTTGAATTATAGTCAGAATGTGTTTTGAATCTGGGAAGAGTGTTTGGGAGAAATTGGCAGAATGTATTTTGCAAAAAGAGTAGTGTTTGGGAGAATAATGATAAAATGAGTTATTGATTGGTTGTTTACCATTTGGCCCTTGTTGATTTATCTGGTATTCAAAATGAGTACAAATATTGTTTTTGGCAAGTTTTTCAAAGTTATTTTGGGAAATATTTTTGTAAACTTGTCCTGTCCAATTTTTTTTTGGGGAAATAGTTTTCGCTTTTCAATTATTTTTTTGGTAATTGAAAGTCTCTCGTACTTAACACAAATAAGTGAAATGAAAGTAATTCCATAAAATAAAAAAAGTTGGTCCTAAATTAAAAATAAAAATGATGAACATTAAAAAATATCACACAAATTAGAAGCTTTTTTTAATGGTACTTAAAACTTTTGCCCTCATTTCTTTTCTGATGGTATTAAAAACTTTCTTCTCTCTCTCTCTCTCTCTCTCTCTCTCTCTCTCTCTCTCTCTCTCTCTCTCTCTCTCTCTCTCTCTCTCTCTTCCTTCTCTGCGTGTGAAATCTTTCCAATAAAACCAAACTGTCTACACCACTGGCGATGGAGATCTTTGCAATTAAACCAAAACTCCCATCATTGCTTCAAAACCAACCCGTGTCCGGCACCGACGGCGTCAATTGTTGTTCCGTAGCTCGACTCATAAGCTATGGTTTTGTGAGATTGGGGATGTGAGATGTGGTTCGCTTCCGACTTCTAGTTCGGATGTCTCTAATTTGATCTGATTGATTTCAGTTCCACAAGAAGTCAGATTGGGTATGATTCAACTGAGTTAGTTTTTTTTTTTTTTTTAAATCGATCAGTGTAGAAAGTGAACTTATTGTTTAATTCAAGTTATTGGAAATCAATACATGCATGTATGGATATCTTCGTGTATGTATATTGTTGGTATATCTTGTATGCCTTCTCCTTTCTCTTTGTCTCTTTAATGGTGGAAAAAGGGGAGGGTAGGAATGGGAGAGTGAAATTGAAGGGAAGTTAAAAGGAGAAGTAAAAATGGAAAAGGAGGTCAGGACCTACTTCTGGCTTCTGGCTTAGAAAGTGAAAAATGGTGAATGTGTTTTCTCAGAATGAGCTTTCAGTTTGGGCTCCCAAACATGGAGAATGTGAAAAGGAGAAGGTGAAAAGGAGAAAATCCGGCTCCCAAACAGGCTCTAATATCAGGACTATCTATTTCTCTCTCTCTCTCTCTCTCTCTCTCTCTCTCTCTCTCTCACCCCTCAAACCCATTTCAACTAATTATTTTTTTCAAAATCAAATACAATAATGATTCTTGAAGGTTTAACATGAATTTTTCGTAACCAAGTGGAATTTTTTCTAGCATTCTCAAAGCATTTTTTTCAAACTTGTTCCAACCAAACTTTCGTATATTCATGTTTCATAGCAACTTCAACTTGTTCCAATTGTTGGATACAAATTATTGAGATATGGATCAAATGCACATGGTTACCAAATGGGCATCCCATTTTGATTTACCAGACGATCACAGAATGCATGGCATGGCATGCATAAGAAATAAATGGGCATCCCATTTTGATTTACCAGACCCCATGGCTTGCATTTGACATTTTCAAGCCAAAAAATGAGACAAACACCTACTGATTGTTCCTCTCTGTTTACCCTGGCAATCCAAATTGTTCACGAACACAATTTCGTTATGGAGTACTCCTGTTAGTTTGCCAAGTAAACCAAAAAAATAAGAGCAATGAAACAGCAGCAATGTGTAGCCGGAAAACGATCACAGAATACATGCCATGGGGACATAACAACAGCAATATGAACGGACCACCACCAGCAACACAACACAACACAACAACAACAATATGAACGGACCACCAGCAACAACAATGAAACACAGCAACAACACAACACAGAATGCATTAAACAGCAACAACAACACAACACAGAGTAGCTAAAAGAAAATAAAATCTGAGAACTATCAACTGATTCTCCACTTGAAAACTAAAGAGTGCCTTCACATTGCTACGAATAAGCTTGCAAAAGAGTGTATTCACATTGCCTAAGCAACCAAAATGGAAAGAATGCTAGCATTCAACTTGCAACCATACAGCATCACCATATAGCTGGCACCCCCCGTGTCCACCAACAGTGCACATAAATCCATCCCCATTACAAAAATGCAGAACCAAAAACCTAAAATGTGAAAAACAAAAGTAGTCAATATATCATAAACCTAAGAACAAATTAACCAAAAAGGTAAAAAAATAATGGACAGTACAATAGATTGGAGTTCATCTTCAATGCTCGAAGTAGAGTGTGACGACAAACTTACCACTCAATAACCAAGTTGTCTTCGTTGATGACGACAACATCAGAGGGTGATGAGTCGTGGCCTTGGACCATACAATCATCGGTAATACCTAGGGGAAAAAAAATTGAAATTGGCATCAAGAGCAAATTGTATGTTGAATTTTCACTCATCTACCTCTAATACCCAAATTTCATGTGAAAAGAAATATCATCAACACACTCGGCATGAAAACGTAAACAGCGAGCCACATTTAATATATGATGATGCTTGCGTTCAGCAACACCATTTTGTTGAGGTGTATCAACACAGGTTAGTTCTTGCAAAATGCCATGGTCGTGAAATAGCTTTAGAATTGGACGAGATATAAATTCAGAACCGTTGTCCGAACGAAAAAATTTAACTGTGGCATTAAATTGTGTTATGCCCATGTTGAGAAAAAATTGAATTTTGGAAAGACCATCTGATTTTTAGCTCAATAAATACACCCAAGTAGTGTGTGTGCAATCATCCACTATTGTAAGAAAATAACGAGCCCCACAGGTGGAAGGCGTATGATAGCCACCCCAAATGTCAACAAATATGCGAGAAAATGGAATATCACTTTTATTGAGAACTAAATCAAATGGTAGCCTAGTGTGCTTGCCGCGCAAACAAGCATCACAAGGACAAGTATTATTTGTAGTGCGAGTAACAAGAGAACGAGGTAAATTGGCTAGTGAAGGATGACCTAATCTTTGGTGCCATAGATTGGAGTTATCGGTTGGAGCTGCAAGGGCTGTGGAAGGTGATGTGCAAAGGTAATACAAGCCATTGCGTGCCTCGCCCGCTCCAATCACAATCTTCGACTTCAGGTTCTGAAAGAGGCAAAATTTAGGAAAAAAGAATACAACGCACTTAAGATCACGGGATAGCTTTTGTACAGATAATAAATTGAAACGAAAGCTAGGCACATGTGAGACACCAAAGAGAGAAATGGAAGGGGTGACATTTATGTTTCCTGTATGGGAGACAGCATGGGTAGAACCCGAGGCCGACCGAACTGGTAAAATTTTATCTGTGACTGTATATGAGTTAAAAAGGGATAGATGGGGCGTCATGTGAGATGAGGCCCCACTATCAATAATCCAATCATGTGAAATAAAATTGGTATTACTAGAAAAGAGAGTAGATGGATTATCGTAAAAATCATATGCTTGGGATGCCTCGGTAGGGCTCAAGTGAGAATTGAAATCCACGACAGAGGCTTCTCCTGCATAGTTGGACTGGTTTGGACGACGGTTGAAGAACCAATCCGGTTACCCGATGATCTTAAAACATCCCGACTTATAATGACCCGAACGGTTACAATGAGTGCAGAAGGCATTTAGATCTTTGCTGGACTGAGTTGGTGGGTCAAACCGCTGGGCTTGTTGCGTCTGGCGGGTTTGATTGTTGCGGGTTGATGGGTGTTGTCGAGATGTCGGACCAGCATGAATGGGTTGTTGAGGTTGGGTATAAGGCTGACCCTTTGTCTGATTTTGAGGGAAAGAACGGGAAACTTGCGGGTTTCGCAGCTGCCCGTTGATGGTTTGCGTTGATATTGTTGAGGCTGAATTTTCTGAACTAACATAGCGGAATCTTCTTGGATGGGTTGAATGTTTGTGGAGTTTTGGTGTGTTCTTCTGCGATTAGTAAGCCATAGACCTTCCGAAGGTCGGGAAGTGGATCCATGGCCAGCATTTGTGTGCGGAGAACATGGTAGGGTACATCGATGCCCATCAAAAGTTGGTATACACGTGCATTCGACACCTTTTTTTGCCATGCCGCGGCAGTGTTACATGTGCTTTCCGAAGGTGGGTCAATACTATCAAGCTGATCCCAAAGCGTCTTGAAGTTGTTATAATAATTGGTAATATAAAGATTACCTGGCTCAAGATTGGAGATCTCCCTTTTGATTTTGAAGATGGTTGCATGATTGCCTTGAATGAACCTTGACTCGAGTTCACGCCACAGTTCATACGGCGTGCGACAACTTGTTAAACTTGGTGTGATTGAGTTGTCGATGCTATTAAGCATCCATGAAAGAAGCATTGTACGTAGAAACACGTTTCCAAAGGGGTTTAATGTCCTCATTTGTTGGGCACAGAAGTGAGTTGTCAATGAAGCCTGGTTTATTTTTCGCACAAAGAGCCATGGTGATGGCTCGACTCCAAGACCCATAGTTTGTGTGGGTCAAGGCAATATCTACAAGGGGGTTTCGGGGATGATCAGCGGAGTGTAAAAAGTATGGAGAGGAGATATTGACTGAATCAAGTTGTTTCTCATTAACTTCATTGTAGAATAGAATCATACATTTATAGGAAATAAAGACTAGAATCAAGATCCTAAAAATGAGGAAACTAATTATAATCCTAATTGATTGTTTCTATGATTATTGCCTTGTAAGGCATGATCTCAATTGCCTTGATTTACTTTGATTGTTTCCATGCCGTGTATGGCATGATCTCAACTGCCTTGATTTACTTTGGCATGATTTCAATTGCCGTGATTTACTTTCCCGTACTATCCGCTAATAGAAGTTGAGTAATTCTAATTATGCAGAGCTTCGGTTGTTTTATTTAGAGCGACAATGAGCAAAATAGAAACAGAGTTGACGTTTGAAAGGTATATTTTTGGCTTCATAAAATCTTTTCATTTATGCTTTTCCAACCTTCCTTGAACCCTAGCTAAGGGCCACATCTTATCCCGGGCTTGTTGATTGTTCCAAGATATTAGTTTTCTGACGGTTACCTGTGTTGGGACTCTGCAATAAGGACTGCATCATTTGTTCATTATAAAATCCTGTTTCTTTTAGTTGCAAATTTAATTTCGGCTTTATTTCTAATATGAAAACAGGAGAATAAGAAATAAACAATTAGAGATTCGAAATATTTTAGCCGACCAAAAAATATTGGGTGGATTATTTAATTTTTTGATCAGAAGGAAATTGCAAATCAGAATAATATAATGCCTCTTATTCGTGTACTTCCTCTATCTGATAGATCTCTATTAACAGCTTAATTCGTACACCATAATAAAAGAGCCGCTAAAGCACTAACAAATCCAAAAAACCAACAATATACGTGAAGTTGGTGAATCTCGCGAACACACAATGAGCATAATAGTCCGTGCGTGCACGGAGTTTTAAACTAGTGTGTAATAATGATATCATAGATTTTTTTCCGCTTTTAAAAAGAGAGGAAAAGGACAAGGATGCATATGGTGTGTGTCTTTTAGTAGGAGTAAATTGAAGCATTTCTCTATCCAACTGGACCAACACTTGAAACGATCCGGATTTTCAAAAACCTCAAAGGTAAATAATGTCTCGAATTTACAACTGATGGGCTCTAATAGCCTTATAGTTATCTTGGAGTAATTATCCCAGGAATCATGGCCTAACTGCCTCCCACAAGCCGTTATATGAAACTCAAAGTATGCAATATCGATCTTGTTTAACAAATATCAATTATTTTTATTATACAAAATTTTCAAAACCATAAGAATCATTATAAAATAAAAGATAATGGACGAGCCAATTGAGATGGAAAAATACCTTTTAAGGGTAAAACTGAAAAGTGACCTTGTTTTGATGGATGTTTTTAGAAATGGAGCAAATATTTTGAGACATCTCAAAATAGAAAAAAAAGAACCAGCAATTTGGGACAAAGGGAGTAGCTCGGATGCCATCAGGACCAGGGGCCCTGTAGGCAGGGATGTGCTTAATGGTATCCCAAATTTCAGCTTTAGTGATGGGTAAATCAAGTATATCTTGATCAGAGTAACTACAGACACACGAAAAAACGAAGTGAAATAATTCTGGACAAGGTCCTTGAGTCGAAGTGGATCATCAACCCATTCATTGTTCTCATTCTTAAGCATATTAATGTTAAAGTTTTCGGTTCATTCAGTGAAGTTTGTGGGGGCATTCTAAAGTTTTCGGAACGATGGATTACCCCATTTTGTCAATTGTGATGGTTAAGGAAAATAAAGAATCAGGGACTTTGGGGGCATAGTCTCCATTTCTTGACAGTAGAAGTCGAGCACACACATAAACTTTGATAGAAAAAATATTTGTTGAAAATGCGTGCGCAAGTTATACTTAAAAAATGTTTTCTTTTATTATTTTTTTAATAGACGAAAAGTTTCGTGAAATATGGATTGATTTTAGTTTGGGTCATGTCCTAAATGACACAAAATGAAGAATTGGGTAATCTAAGGCCATAAAGATTGCACAGTAGATTTGATTGAATTGAGTGAATTTTTTTTCCCAGTAAAACGTGCAATTGAATTTAGTTGGCTACATGTTATAAATGTCATGCATTTGTTCTTATGTACACATGAATTCCTTTTTTTTAAAGTGGGAATTCTTGATTTTGTTCATGTATAGGTGTGCTAAAAAAATTTATGCTGGGAATTCATGCCTTGAGATCTCACGGTTCCAAATTTGCGTTGCTTAACGAGTCAGGGAAGAAATTCGAAAACCAATGGGCAAAAGTTGAAAGTGGACAAAACTCAAGAACTTTTCACATGCATCCCAATTTTTTTTCTTTCTTTTTTGAGTGTCAGTGGTTTGTCCCTTTTTCTGTGTAAAGCAAGTATGCAGTGCATTGTCCATTCCACTGTGTTAAAAAGAAAGCATGAAAAGAAAAGTAAAACAGAATACAAAGGAAAATTTTGGGGGATTATGGAGATGCTATCACATTCAGAGATCAAATGGGCTTCACATCCATACATAACAATCTTTATATTAATCTATTACTATAACTTTAGTGTTGGAAAAATACTACACGTTGAGTTCTCCAATGGATTTTATCAACATTTGATAAAATTAACCCTATGATTTATTTTATCAATTCGTGAAGACATGTGATAAAATTTGTGGATTTTTGCATTCAAAAATCTAAAAAATCTACAGATTTTATCAAATGTCTTCAAGAATGGACATAATCTTGATAAAATCCATTGGAGAACGAAGGAAGGCGAAGATTATTTGGGGGATGATGATGAAGTTCTAAGAAGTTTCTCTGATGATGATGGGGTATTTTTCCTGGATTCCCAGCTTCTTGTTTGATCCTCTTTGATTTTAGCTGCGGTAAACATATGGGTACAGACGGGATTGTCCAGAAAATGTACCAATCGTGTTCGGGAACCCACTTTTGGGTCCTATACGAGTGATCCGAACTGTTCATTATTCTTCAAATATTTTTCCGAGGGGCCTCACAAAATTTCAGCTCAATCAGACAGTTAGAAGTGCTCGAACCAAAGTCCCATTGTTTGAATAAAAAAAATTGATTGAAACGGTGGGACTTTGGTTGAGCTTTTCTAACCGTCCGATTGAGATGAAATTTTGTTAGACCCCTCGGAAAAATATTTTAAGAATAATGAACGGTTCGGATCACTCGTGTGGGACTCAAAAGTGGGTTCCCGAACACGATCGGTACATTTTCCGGACAATCCCGTCTGTACATGTAGTCGGGTCCTTTCAGCTGTGGTGGTTTTTGGGCTTTGGTTTTCTTTGCTTATAGAAATAGAAATAGAAATATAAAGTGCAAAAGGTAATAGGATGATATTCAAACAACCCATTCATTAAAATATACTAATCCATGTTTGCTTCTTCTTCTTTTTTTTTTTTAGAAGTGTTATTGGCACTCCAATTTTCTATATTAACATTTATTTTTTATTTTTATTAGGTAAACTTATTAGGTAAACCTTTTTTTTATTTCGTAAGATAATTCTTTATTGCAAAGAACCACACCAAAACAAGGCCAAGGAATATCCTTTCGAGCCAAAACAAACAATAAGGACAAATTTCAAAATGAAAAGGATAGACAGCATGGGCCCTCTCTGCTTGAAACCCATGTGATTTGAGAGAGAGAGAGAGAGAGTAAATAATGCACCTCCATAGTACTTCAGAACATGTTAAACCTGGCCCCAAATACGGCCTGTCAATAAATAAAAGAAAAACAGCACCACATATTAAAAATCTGACCCCAAATACAGCCTGTCAAAAGCATAGCATAAAAACAGCACCACATCTTTTTTTTTTTTCATTTTTGACGAGAAAACTGCACCACATTTGTCCAAAGTAAAATCAAAGCTATCAGGAGGTGTTCCGCTAATGTAGTTTTTTTGAATAAACTTAATTTTCACGGTTTTTCATGTGATGTATTGTGAGGGAATGAACTGTTTTAATTTTTGAAATAAATTATTTTTTGTTAGTGAAACACCCTCAGTCACCTTTTTCAGGGAAACTTTGGCTGATTAAACAGACTTTTTTCCATCTCTTCATAATGGGATGCACCCCATTGTCCTTCCATCTTGGGCACGACATTCAAAAGATAATTGGCCATCTTGACTTGGCCATCTTGGAATAATTAACCCATGAATCATGGCATAACTGCCTCCCACAAACCGTGGATTACACTGGGCTCTTTTAATTTCCAACCAACCAAATAAAAATTAATCGGGCTTGTAAAATTAATCGGGCTTGTAAAAAGAAACAAAATTAATGTAAACCAATAATTTCATAAGTGAACAAATTGTGAGTGTGTTAAATGGGTATGATCGCTCTAAGAAAATATCAATGGAAATGAACGAATGGCTATAAAGACACCAATGGGGCCATCTAAAACCAATTATGTGATTCTTTGTCAACGACACGAATGGCCCACGACAGAAAAACGCGCACCAAGGCACTGATGAAAATACGTAAGCAATTGAAGGGCAAAAGGGCCATAAAAATGAAAGACTGAAAGAGGAGTGAGAGTTTTTCCTTTTAGTATAGGTGAATAAAGTGATATAGTTCCCGTGTATGATGTTCTTGCTAGGCGGAAAATGATAGGTGATGTACTCTGTCCACTTTGTGGAGAGGATAGGGAATCAGTGATGCATTTACTCGCCAGATGCTCTTTTGCACAGCTTGTCTGGCGTATGTCCCCTTTGGGAGTGGATATGAATTCTATACCGGGCGACACAATTTTTACTTGGTGGGAAAACTTGCTAGATAGGTGGAAGGGGGTACAGGGGCATCTGGAGGAGTGGGCAGCAGTCGGATCAATTGTCTGGAGACTCTGGAAGTGTAGGAATGACGTCGTGTTCAACAATATAGCTTGGAGACCGGACGTAGCATGCAGCAAGGCAATTTTGGAGGCATCCGAGTTTTTGAAGGCTGTCATTGCCTCCAACGAGATTAGAGGAGGAATGCAAGGTGATCATGCTCTGGAGCAGACGAAGTGGGAAAAACCTTTGCGTGGATGGGTAAAAGTAAATTTTGATGGAGGTTTAGACAAAATAAACAAGACAAGCGGACTGGGCATTGTAATTCGCAACACTGATGGGTCCTTTAGGGCAGCAAGAGCTGTTCATATTGGAAACTTGATGAACCCAATGGTCCTTGAGGGGATGGCAGTGAGGAAAAGTCTAGTATTTGCTAAGGAGTTGGGATTGCAAAAGGTCCAATTGGAAGGGGATTCGCAACGTGTGATCCAGATGATTCAGAAAGAGGAGGAAATTAATATCGAAGTAGGCACACTAGTTGAGGATATTCATCGATTGAGGAAGGATTTTGAAGGGGTCAAAGCAAGTTTTGTGAGACGGATTGGCAATTCGGCGGCGCACTTGGTGGCCAAAGATGCAGTGAGAGGGAGCGGGATTCGCACCTGGGAATTTTATCCCCCCCTTGGCTCTTATCTTCTCTTGATGAGGAGATGAGGCCCGCTTGATGTATTTGGTTATTCTCTTTAGCAATCTTCTATGAATTTATTCATAAACTTTGGCAAAAAAAAAAAAAAAAAGTGATATAGGTAGGTGGTGACCATGTCGTGCCGACTCAAAAATAAATATTTGATAAATAGGAATTAACTTTTATTCCGGAGAATAGCGGTTAAGTCCAATAACACCAATAACCAACAATCGCTAATTAAATAACAACCTAATTGGCCTAACAAAGTGCAAATTAGAGAGGTTAAACGGGTACCTTTTAGCACCTATCAGGTGGCTAGGTGCATGTAGGGAATTTTCCTCTCACTTACTCGTATACTGCAGGATGTGCAAATAAAATAAAATAAAATAAAATGTGAAAGGAAGATAGTAAAGGGTATGGGTTTCGCAAGTGGAGTAGAGTGCAGTTGATGTCTCTCTTATACTCCCATGTACATGGGCAGAGTTCAATTCCCGTAGACACTCATTCCCCTCCCCAAGTCTCCTAGGATAGAATAGATTAGGATTAACGATTGACAAAAAAAAAAAAAAAAATAAGGTATGGGTTTCATGCGCACACACAGCACCCATGCCATACTAAATAAAGTTGGAGTACCATATTACAGTGTGTAAAATGCTACATATTATAAAGTATAAACAATTAATAGTGAATAAAATAATTATAAAGTTTCACAGTTAAAATCATTTTCGGAGATAAAAAATACTAGGCATTACAATCAATTCCCTATAAAAATTTCGTCTTCGAAATTTAAAATAGAGTATATTAATTAAAATTTAAAAACTTTTTAACGAAAACTTAATTAGAGTATATTACATTTGCAAAATTTCTCTCAAGACTCATTTTAAGAAAATATGGGATATTACAATCTCCCAAACTTATACAAATTTCGTCCTCGAAATTTACAAAAAGAAAAGCAAAATGTAGTTTTTTAAAATATATATATAAAACCACGCTTACGTGGCGCACTCTAATAAAACACTTTTCTTTTCTTTTTTTGCGCAAAAGGTAATCAAACTATATTTTCAGAATCCATTTTGAAATTAAAATAAAAAAATTGGGGTTTCAAATAGTAATCGTGGTTGTGGTGGATCGGCTTTTGAGGGGGGGGAAATGGAAATGGATTCTCTATAATAAATGATATTACCACGAAAATAGCTGGCAATGACCAAAACATTAGACACCAAATATAAAAATTAACTGAACTTTATATCCTGCCCTTTCATATAACACCCTTTCTCTTGTATTCACAAGCCCCCTTCTCCTGCATTCTCTTGCTAATTGTTCACCAAGCATTTCTGTTCGCTCCCAATTTCTGTTGTCATAAGAAAGACATGGATGGGACTTTTCTCATCTCTGCGGCTGAGGGAATCGTGGAAAGGTTGCTTTCCCAAGCAAAAGATCTTATTAGCAATAAGATTAACGACCAGATTATATAGTTTACAGATAACAAATAAATAGTTTCAATACTTTTGGCATTAATGTAATTTGTTAGAACGGTAAAAGGCAAGATAGCAATCAAACTTGAAAATCCAAAATCATAATCTGAAAACTCTCTGTAGCTACGTTTTAGATTGGGATTCCTTGTACAAGTTTTGGGAACGCATTTTGTAAGAATCACTACCAAACACTTCCGTAATTAAAACAAATCAATCCGGAATTCTCCTGCCAAAAACTTCGAACTTAAGTCATATATAAAGCATGCACGTGCGGAAGCGCGAAAGCGTCTCTCAAAACCCCACCAAACAACTAGAATCCACGAGTGTAAGGATTGAGCGCAGAGCAAGGATTAAGTGCGAGAGCGAATACCATTTTGAAAGATTATGTGACTAAGCTTCTAAGTTGTCACAAATTAGGATTTGTTTGGATCTTTAGGGAATACGTAGAAATTAAGGAAGAGTAGAGAAAATTTGGTTTGAGAAGAAAATAGAAAAACAAAGTTTTCTTTCTTTCATATTTTCCTCAATAGTCTTCTTCATAATATTCTTCTTTTCTTTCTCTTCATTTCCTCATTGTTTCCAAACACACAGCAAATAGTTGAGGAACGTAAGAGATGGAATTAAAACTTTAGGGTAAATATAAAAGGATTGGTGAGATCATTCTGGGGCTAAAAATGAGATTAACCATCATAAATTTCTACTTTTCTCTCTCTCTTTTTTTTTTTTAACTGAAAAAGGATGAGAAAGGGCGACCAGCGTAACAACCTCTCATGGGCATGACCATTGGGATTCGTGACGCTGTGGAATGTTTGATTGAGCCATAACTAATTAGCTACTGTTTGAGTGGACATGCCGTCACCTAAGCGACTAGTTTTCTACTTTTCTTTTGAACATTGAAGTTGAAACCCATAAATTGTGATCCGGTTTGGTCCTATTTGAACTTCTACAAAGACATGTATTTCCACGTAGCGTCTGTATCTCATCCATATATATTCGTATTAGCCATTTCTTTTTTTCTATGGTTGTTCCTCACGAGATTAATTTCAAAGAGACGTATGACCGTTGTCTTTTGATGCTCTGCTCGCCATGTGCTTTCACGTCAACAGTTGGCAATGACCAAGACCCCATATGCACGCCTATATCTTGGCCTTTATAATACCCCTTCTCTTGTATTCTCTTGCTAATTGTTCACCTGGCATTTTTTTCCTTCAACTCCTTGATTCTGTTGTCATAAGAAAGACATGGCTGAGGCATCATTGCTAATCCCTGTAGTCAAGGGAATCCTGGAACTGTTGATTTCTCTAGCAAAAGATCCGATTAAGGATCAGATTACACCGGTATGGGGTTTCAAGAAAGACCTCAAAAAGCTCTGCAAAAGGTTAGACATCATTCAGAGTTTGTTAGAGGCTGCTGAGAACCAAAATGTAACATCAAAACCTATGCTGGCCGCGTGGCTAAAGCATCTCAAGGCTGCAACTTGCGATGCTGAGAATGTGCTAGATGAATTGGCCTATGAAGATCTTCGAAGGAAGATTGAGGTAGGAAACCATGTGGGGAAAAAGGTGCGTGATCTAGTCACCCTCTCTGATCCTTTATCGTTTCGTTTCAAGATGGCTAATAAGGTCAATAACATCCACAAATTGCTAGATGAAATTTGTAAAGAAGCAAATGATATCGGTCTTAAACCAGCTGAGCAAATCATAAGTGCTTCTAATAAGCCTAAGGAATTCAGGAAGACTCTACCTTTTATAGGTAATACAGAAGTTGTGGGGAGGGAGGGTGATGTTAAGGTAGTGATACCTATGTTACTTGGCTCCAATGTGGAAGGTAATTTGACAGTCATTGGCATAGTAGGAATGCCTGGCCTAGGCAAGACAACTCTTGCTCAGGTAGTTTACAATAACGCGGAAGTTTTGAGGGAATTTGGTGAGGATAGGATGTGGATCTGTGTATCTGATAATTGCAAGGTAGAAAGGTTATTGAATGAGATGGTGGAATCTCTTACTGGAGATAAATCTGATGCACAAAATGGGGAAGGAATAGTGAGAAAGCTTAGAGAAAAATTGAATGGGAAAAAATACTTGCTTGTATTAGATGATGTTTGGAATGAGGATCCAGATTTATGGGTGGAGCTAAAAAAATGTTTGATTGGCATAGGTGGCTCAAAGGAAAGCAAAGTTTTGGTTACTACACGTAGCGAGGAAGTGTTGTTAGCAATGCGAACATCCAAGTCTTGCACCCATAAGTTGATGACACTATCGGAGGATTATTGTTGGACAATGTTTCGGAATAGAGCCTTTGCCGATGAAAGACCAAGAGAAACTCAAACTCTAGTGGATATCGGTAGAAGAATGGTAGCAAAGTGTAAGGGTGTGCCATTAGCAATAAATGCATTAGGAGGTTTACTGTACTCAAAGGAAGATGAAAGAGCATGGAAGTCTATTGAGAATAGTGAAACATGGAGTTTACTAGAAAATGATAATAGCATCCTACCAGTGTTGAGACTTAGTTTCGACCATTTATCATTACCATCTTTGAAACAATGCTTTGCATACTGTTGCATTTTCCCAAAGGACAAAGTCATTTTAAAGAATGAGCTGATTCAACTTTGGATGGCCCTAGGATATCTTCATCATTCTTCAAGAAACAAGTTAGAAATGGAAGAGTTAGGCAACGAGTATTTTAGTACTCTATTGCGTAATTCGTTATTCCAGGAAGTGCAACTCGATGAGTATAACAATATCATTGCTTGCAAGATGCATGATCTCGTACATGATCTTGCAATCCATGTCTCGCAGGGTAGCTGTTTGACTTTGGAAGCTAATGAGGTGAATAATAACCCCGACGTTCAACATCTGTCGTTGTTTCTTCGAAAAGAAACAAAGTTAAACATTTCACAAGAAAATGTTGAAAATTTGAGAACTCTTTTCTTAACCGGATATCTTCCCCAAAACACCAAGCATTTTAAACGTATTCGTGCCCTGCGTTTCAAAAATTCAGGTGTGAAAGAGTTGCCAAATGCAATATGTAAGTCCAAACATTTGAGGTTTCTTGACCTCTATGAGTCTTCTATTGTGAAAATCCCAAACTGTGTCACAAAGCTCTACAACTTGGTAACATTTAAACTGCCACGGTCTCCAAAAGAGCTTCCAATAGATTTCCACAAATTGGTTAGCTTGAGACATTTTTATCTTGACGATACCGAGAAAAATAGGAAATTGATGCCAATGAAGATAGGGCAGTTGACATCTTTGATAACATTACCATTCTTTGTTGTGGGCGAGGAGAATGGCCATAGAATTGAAGAATTGGGTAGCTTAAGCAAGCTAAGAGGTGAATTAAAGGTTTACAATCTAGAGAACGTGAAAGACAAGGAGGATGCAAAGAAGGCTAAACTGTTAGAAAAATCCGACGTTGAAGAGTTGGAATTTCACTGGGACAGATACCTTGGAGAGTTTTATCCTAAACATGAGGATGTGTTGGAAGGACTCGAACCTCACCAGAATGTTAAGGGATTAAAACTTACAAATTTTAGAGGAAGCAGATTGGCGTCATGGATGAAGAAAGATGCACACTCGCTTCAAAATTTGGAGAAGATTCAATTAATTGACTGCAAATCATGTGAGCAAGTCCCTACGCTCGGACACCTTCCAAATCTTGCGTATTTGGAAATGTCGGGTTTGCTTAACTTGAAGAGTATTGGTCATGAATTCTATGGGCCAGCAACAATAGCTGTATTTCCAGCATTGATCAAGATCAAATTGACATATATGCACCATCTAGAAGAATGGTCAGACGGATTATCATCAGTCGCTGCTGCCGCCTGTCCGATGGAGTTCTTCCCTAAGCTCCAGATGTTACACGTCTACGATTGCCCCAAGTTGATAACCCTTCCAGGTCCTTTTCTATCCATTCAATAGTTATTAAATTGTGTCTTACTCACCACAATTAGCACGAATATGAATATAGGGAAAAAAATGTGTTCACCCTCACCAAAAGAGGGTGAACAAAACCTTCACCCTGGCCCTGCACATACAGATGACGACGTGGATTGCAGAAATATTGTTACTTAGACTTCGTTTGTGTCGAAGTAAAATGTTTTTTGCACAAAATTGCTTATATGCAAAACATTTTACATGTAATAAAATAATTGCATGATTTTTATTTTGCACTATTTGGTTACACTCCATAAAATTAAGTTCCAACAAAGATTGCGTAAAATATATGGTACTAGATTGGTGTTGTCTAAAGTAAAAGTTCTTGTCAAGGGCATGAGGTCCATGAAGCTAGTTCATCCTTAAGATCAAAGGACGAACTAATTTGATAATTTTTTTTCCCTTCGCATGTCAATTTCCTCTAGTGCAGATGAAACCTTTTGTTCAAAAATATTTTATTCCAAGTTTATTTAACCAAACACCCAAAACTTTGTAAAATATTTTCAGGAAAAATTTATTGTGTCCAAACAAACAAAGCCCTATTAGAAGCTTTGCAAAAAAAAAAAAAAAAGGGTCCGTGAATCCCTAATGCCTTAGAGCATCTCCGCCCCTTCATCAAATGTTTCACCAAATTCAAATTTGAGTAAAAAATACCAAAAACCACACTCCACTCCTTCACCAAATTGTTCATCACCAAATCTAGAACCAAATTTTCAAGGCTCTTTTTTGCACTTTTATTTACCCTTTTGTCATTCAATGGTGTGGAATAAATTCCCACCGTACAATTTGAGTAAAGGTTAGAAGAAGTCATATCAAATCAAGTTTTTACTTAAATTTTTACTCAAATTTGAGTAAAAAAAGGGTAAAGAGTGGAGATGCTTTAAAAAGATAAAATAATTAAGGAAAAAAATGTGAGAAAAATGATGCTAAAATTTCATTGTGCCAAACAAGTGTAGAGAGAAATTTTACACTCTCCCTTCCTTTCTTGTCCCTTCCTGTCCTTCCCCCGCGTTCTGATTTCTAAAGAGAGAGAGGTGTGGCAATAGTGGAAATGATTGGGCTGAGTTATTTGCTAAGCCAGCTACAAAACCTAGGGAAATTTCTTGCTAAAGCCAGTTTGAAGTGTATATTATTGCTATAACCTGATGGGTTCTATTGATGTAACAGAAACAGCGTTCAAGTGCGCCACGTCCCTTCAAAAACTTGACATTGGGAGGTGCGAGGAGTTGACGTGTTTGCCAGAAGGGCTGCTACAACCAACCCTTGTAGATATAAAGATATGGAACTGCCGAAAGTTAAGAACGCTCAATCCAACTGACGAAACAGAAGCGCCATTCAACGGCTCGACATCCCTTCAACGACTTGACATTGATAGTTGCCCGGAGTTGACGTGTTTACCGAAAGGGCTGCTGCAGCCAAACCTTGCATATTTACGGCTAATTTCCTGTCCAGAGTTAAAGGTACCCAATCCAGATGAATTACGCAGCCTCACATCCATCAAGGACCTGGATATTAGATCCTGTCCAAATTGGGGGAGTTGTTGGGAGGAGGGGCTGCTTTGCACCACCAGCCTTCAATCATTGGATATAGGTGATTTTGGAGAGGAGTATAGATATTTCCCCTGGCCCTCAACAAGTGCTGCATCACCACCATGGAGCCATTTCAGTTCCCTGAGGTCTGTATGTTTATACGGATGGCCAGAGGTCAAGTCTCTGCCTGATCAACTTGAGCACCTCCCTGCCTTGGATGAGTTAATAATTTCGGATTTCAATGGGTTGAAATCTTTGCCGGAGTGGCTGAGTAACCTTCCATCTCTTCAATCTTTGAGCATAATTGGGTGTCCCCTTCTTGAGAAAAGATGCGAAAATGGAATAGGCGAAGATTGGCAAAAGATTGCTCATATTCCAGACCTCTATATCGGTAACTTATTCTTCGAATTGCATGTTTCATCATTAATTTCTCTCTCTCTCTCTCTCTCTCTCTCTCTCTCTCTCTCTCTAGGATTACGATCCAAGGGGGTGGCCTGTCCATGTGCGTGTGAAATAATCCATGGAAACTGTTATCTAACCTAATCCTTTGGTGTGATTTTCGGGCTTTCAGGGTCACAGATGGTGGGAATGCTTGAAGTTTCACCTTAAAATGCAGATAAATCGTGAAAGTCGCCAATCACGTAATATCTCACTTTCTGCGTTTTATTTTGTTTGGATATTTTCAGAAAATTCTAAGACTTCAATGTCTAATCTCCCAGAAATGATGCTAGAAATAATGAAAAATAGCAGAGTCAGTCTTAGAATCTGGAAATACGTTATAATGTTAATTTGTCTTCAGTTTTTCATGAAACCAATCAATAATTTCTCAACCGGCCCTTCTAAAGTCTTTGTAGTTCGGTAACCGTTAGCTCATGAACTTGGACTCTTGACAATCCATCAGTTCTTGGCCTGTTAAGTTTTACTATACCTCCAAAGGCATTTTGGTGTGTTGCTCATAAAAGAGAGATATGACACCTTACAAAATCAATTATTAGTAGTAATGAGACGGTTATCGGGCTTTCAGGTGGCGTTGTTATAAATGATAGGAAGGCTTGAAGTTTAACCACAGAATGCAGATAAAGCGTGAAAGTCGCCAATCACGTAAGCTTTCACTTTCTGCGTTTTACTTTGTTTGGATATTTTCAGACTACTTACTCTTTCTTCAATGACAATTAGTGACTTTCTTAACTATTTAGTTTTTGAGAATGCTTGCTTGCAAATTGCCCAGAAATTAATAAGCATGTGATCTGAGCCCTTCTTGATTAACATCATACTTGTGAAGGTTGGTCAAAGTGAAACTTTTGATCCAAATTCTAGGACTTCAATGTCTAATCTGCCACAAATGATGCTAGAAATAATGCAAAATAGCAGAGCCAGTCTCAGAATCTGGAAATACGTTATAATGTTAATATGTCTTCAGTTTTCCTTTTTCATGAAACCAATCAATAATTTCTCAATCAGACCTTCTCAAGTCTTTGTAGTTAGGTAACCGTTAGCTCATGAACTTGGACTCTCGACAATCCATCAGTTCTAGGCCTGTTATGTTGTACTATACCTCCAAAGGCATTTTGATGTGTGGCTCATAAAGCAGAGATATGACACCTTACAAAATCAATTATTAGTAGCAATGAGATGATTATCTAGTGTATTGAAAAATTATGTGTTTCGAATTTTTCATACCTTATTTTGAACTTTCATCCACATATAGCTACACCTTTGCGTTCGCGTAGAATCCTATGGTACTGAGCCATGAACTCTATGGCCTTGTTCGTTTTGGGTTTCAAGACCCGGTTTTCTCAATTATTATCCAACCGTTACCCCCTATTTTCAATTATTATTCTCATTTTTCTCTCTCTAATCATTAACCCCTATTTTTAATTATTATCCCTATTTCTCCCTCTAATCATTACCAAAACCAAAACCCAAAACCCAAACAAAACACAACTTATGTTCTTGTAGAGGAAGCTAGGTAGAGACCCATATATAGGTAGATTGAGTATAGGTAGATTCGGAGAGGAGTATAGATATTTCCCCTGGCCCTCAACAAGTGCTGCATATCCACCATGGAGCCATTTCAGTTCTCTGTGGGAGCTACGTTTATTGGGATGGCCAGAGGTCAAGTCTCTGCCTGATCAACTTGAGCACCTCCCTGCCTTGTGTCAATTAAAAATTTCGGATTTCAGTGGGTTGGAATCTCTGCCGGAGTGGCTGAGTAACCTTCCATCTCTTCAATCTTTGGCCATATTTAGGTGTCCCCTTGTTGAGAAAAGATGCGAAAAGGGAATAGGCGAAGATTGGCACAAGATTGCTCATATTCCACACCTCCATATCGGTAACTTATTCTTCGAATTGCATGTTTCATCATTAATCTCTCTCTCTCTCTCTCTCTCTCTCTCTCTGGGATTACGATCCAAGGGGGTGGCCTGTCCATGTGCGTGTGAAATAATCCATGGAAACTGTTATCTAACCTAATCCTTTGGTGTGATTATCGGGCTTTCAGGGTTATAGATGATGGGAGGTTTGAAGTTTAACCTCAGAATGCAGATAAAGCGTGGAAGTTGCCAATCACGTAATTTCCCACTTTCTGCGTTTTATTTTGTTTCGATATTTTCAGACTACTTACTCTTTCTTCAATGACAATAAGTGAAGTTCTAAACTATTTAGTTTTTGAGAATGTTTGCCTGTAAATTGTCTAGAAATTAATAAGCTTGCGATCCGAGCGCTTCTTAATTAACATCATACCTGTGAAGGTTGGTCAAAGTGAAGCTTTTGATCTAAATTCTTGGACATCAATATCTAATCTCCCACAAATGATGCAAGAAATAATGCAATCAATACGTTATAATGCTAATTTGTCTTTAGTTTTTCTTTTGATGAAACCAATCAATAATTTTTCTATCAGCCCCTCTAAATTCTTTGTAGTTCGGTGACTGTTAGCTCTTGTTGGACTCTCGACAATCCATCAGTTCTAGGCCTGTTAAGTTTTACATACCTCCAAAGGCATTTTGATGTGTTGCTCATAAAGGAGAGATATGGCACCTTACAAAATCAATTATTCGTAGCAATGAGATGATTATCTAGTGTATTGAAAAATTTTGTGCTTTGAATTTTTCATTCCTTATTTTGAAATTCCATCTACATATAGCTACACCTTTGTGTTCGCGTAGAATCCTATGGTACTGAGCCATGAACTCTATGTTCTTGTAGAAGAAGCTATGTAGAGACCCGTATATTCAAATTTCATTTTTCATTATATATGTTTGTGTGTATTGGTGTACCGGAGGTTCGGTGATGACGAAATGTGAGTTTTGGTGTTGTGGAGGTGTTCGGAGTTGAGTTGTTTCGTTCCAGGTTTGAATCAGTGATGGAGGTCAAATTAGAAATTTTTCCAGGTGGTCCCGGTTCCCACGTTTTAGTGGTACCGGTACAGTTCAATTTTGATCAGTGGGCATTTGTTTCATTCTGTACCGATATAGCCATATTCTTAGTACAGGTACAGTCTGGAATTTTTTTAAAGAAATGATCATCGCACTCGGTACCGGTACATCCAATTCCTTGGTACCGGCACCACTCAGTCTCTGAATTCTCAGGGTCCTCTGGGTTCCAAGTTTTCCTTGGTATTGGTACCACCTGCAATTTTTTTTACAAATCTGTTTGCGATCCAGATTTCTATTAATAGGGGCCATAGTCTTTTTTCTCACTTGTATAACTCAATAAAAGCCTAATACACTTCTCTCTAGAAATTCCACCAAGCACTTGATTCCTACACAAACCCACCTCAAATCTTCAAGATCCACTCGTTCTACACCTCGATTATCACTTGGATTTCGGTTTTCTCAATCGGTGTGGCGGTTGGCAGAGGATACGAGGTCCTAAACGTTAGGCAGGCAAGGCACACGAGGTCCCAAAATCTCGGTTTAGAATTCAACATGACCTAATGAGCTAAAAATGAAAGATAAGGGAAAGTTTGGAAAGTGGTTTTACACTCTACGGTTTTGAGACTTGGCACGTTTTTTGCAATGGGGTTTATGTTATAACCAAAGTTTTACACTTCTTAAATGTTTTTGTGCTCATACTTTATCGTCTCATATGCATATACAGTTAGTCGAACATTTTTCCTACTGGGCGAAGTCACCCCTTCCATTTTTTTTTCAGGTGCTTATCAGGATGTATAAATTTTCGTGCTTGGCGTGCATTGTGGACATCTTTTGAGACCTCATAGAGAGAGTTACCTTGTCATCTTTTTAAAAGCTTATTTTTTAGAGATGAAGATGCAACTCATTCATTTTGTTGTTGACTTGGGAGTAATGTAATTACTCAACTATCTTTAACTTGAACCACTGAAACTGAAAATGCAATCTTTTGGAATTACTTTGGGAATCTCTTTGAAACATGGAAAATGACGTAGCAAGATGGCTTGTACTGAATTATATGGAATTTGTGGTGCTTGGCATAACAAGCTATGTCCTAATTCATGACACTTACCAGTTTTTCCGAGACAATTAAGTAATTTCACATTGCACAAAAAAGGCCTCTTCACAGCAGGGCTAACTTAGAATATATAGCACATGACTTGCATGGTAATGTATTCATCGAATTTCAAAAGCCTATCAGATATATAAGATTTGAAGTTGATCTTTTAGATCCCAGGAACAAATTGCATATGAATAACTTGATGCTAGTTTGATATTGTAAGCTCCATAGGCCGAGCTCTCTTGTGGTTGGCAATTTCATGTCAAAACACCCATTTATGTGTATCAATTTGTTTATCGAGTTGTCTTTTCTTTTTCTTATTATTTTAGAGTGTTTGTTTAGGATGTGGAATGGAATCAATGTGTCAATATAATTGAGAGGTGGATTGATAGGTTTAGTCAAGTTTTAGATGTTAATTGTTGGAGAAAAGAAGTTTCAACGAAGTGCTCAAGCATTTTCAAGCCACGGGTCCAGCATATGGGCTGTTAGGAAAGTGCTCGAGCAGCTTTCAATGTGCTCGAGCAGTCGGCAATTCTTATTAAAGGGCAGCAGCTAGGGTTTCGAAAAGACAACTTGGGCTGCCATATTTTTGACATCTAAGAAGAGAGAGAAAGCGGCCTTGTGATTGGTTTCTTCCTTTGAGTTTTGGAGTTCAAGTTATGATCGTTCATTGAGCAACACAATCAACTCCAAGAACTTTCTATCAACCTAGATTCTTTTCTTGCATCAAACTTCGATGGATTTCTAAAAGTTTTCGGAAGGCTTGAGAGATTCAAGTTGGTGGCAATCAAGCACGGGGTACGGTGAACGAGGATTCGGCTATCGTTCTTGAGTCAATTGCGAGGATTCTCAATTGTGTAGTAAGTTCGATTGTAACCGTACAATGTTTTTCTATAGTGCTTGATTCCTTCCCGTGGTTTTTTACCCATCTAGGGTTTTTCCACGTATATCGCGCGTTCATCGTTTCTTCGTTTATTTTTAATTCCTATATATTGCTTGATTATTCGACTGCTAGCAAGATAGGATTTTTTAGATATCATGTCTTTCAATATTGATAAAGATAGGTAAAATGTCATTTAGAAGAAGTTGAAGGAGCAATTTTCTCATCTGATGCAACGTTCTTTTGTCACACAGATTTTTGCTATTACAGATACACCTTAACAAGTGGGCTGTGCATTGCATTTTCTTTGAAAACTTATCTATCACCGTCCTCTCCTTCTCCTTTTTCCCTCGTTCTGCCTTGTGTATGGTTTATTTTTGTTGTCAATGCTTCAGTAATAACTAATAACCACATAATTGGCCAGAATATCTAACCACAACTTCAAATGTCTTGTATTAGATCTTTGGAGAGCTAAAACACCTTCACTCCACAAATGTTCTCCCCTCCCTAGAGACTTAAAGCCTTGCATTCTTCTTTACGATGCCAATTATGATTAGAAGGTATGTGCCTTTTGTCTCACTTATGTCTTCTGAACCTGGTTTCATGGCAGCACATGTTGGTACGATATGTTACAGCCTCCAGAATAGTTGTGGAAATCTTTAATCTTCAAATTGTCCTCAGTAGGCAGGTAAAATGTCGTATAATTTGTAATTGGTTGTCGGTTTACTGAAAGTTTGACACTGTCAAAAGAGGAAGAACCCACTCTGAGCATGCCCTTATTTGTTGTATTAAGAACAGTTTATTTATTTTTTCTTCAGAAACTTCTCTCTGTCTTTTCCTTTCTTCTTATCATATCTGCATTTCAGCTTCTTCTTTAAGCAAGAAACGGAACTCTCCCTTGTGCGACTTCAAAGTGCGGGAAGGACATCTCTTGTGAGTAACCAAGAAATCACACTCGTTTTCTACATCGCGTATCTCCCTTTCTTCTTTGTTTTGTCTTGCTGAGGAACTTCTTTTACCTATCCTGTTCTTTGAATTCCAAACAGATGGGAGGATACATCGAGGACATGATTCCAACTGTATGTATATGGTCCAATAACAAAATCATATTAGGCTCTCTACATTGTAAAAATAAGAAGTGTTAGAGGATGACTGTTTATGCCCTGAATCCAGGTAGGATTTAATATGAGAAAAGTTACAAAAGGGATGTAAAAATCAAACTTTGGGACCTTGGAGGGCAACGGAGGTTTCACGGCATGTGGGAGCGGTATTGCCGAGGGGTCTCTGCCATATTGTAAGTCAATTCATATATCTTAAACTTCCCTCCTTTGTATCTAGTAAATCTCCAGTACTCTAGCACATATCCTTTTGGAAACTAGCACATATCCTGCCGCTCATTTACAAACTAGGTCAGAAATCCTTATAGTTGTTGGATTAAAGTGCACCGTCACAACTCTCTCTCTCACGCCTTTCTTCAGCTTGATCCTGTTCGTCTATTCGGGACGGGGCAGGCAGCCCACATACATGAAGAGAACAAGAGAGGCATACTCCGTCCAAAATAGCAGAATTCGTGCCACTTGCTCGTGTTTTGAGATCGATAAGGGAAACAAATGGTGTGAAACTTAAATTCCAATGCAAAAATGCAATCTTCTCAACAACTACTTTTAGTTGATTCAAGGAGTTGTAGATCCCTAAAGTTTACTTTACCGTAGATCCCTAAAGTTTCCTTTACTTGTATTAACTTGTTCGCTCTTCATACAAAGGTAGATACGTTGTTGATGCAGCCGATAGAGACAGTGCTCCAATATCTCAAAGCGAGCTACATGAACTCTTGATGAAACCTTCCTCAAGTGGCATACATTTGCTTGTTCTCAGTAACAAAATCGACAAGTCAGAAGCTATTTCCAAACAAGCACTGATGGATCGACTGTGAGTACTGATTTTGTTCTGTGGATTTTATTCTCATTGCCTTTGCATAATTTTCTAAGACGTATTTCTTTCCCTTATTTCAGAATTGCAGAGGTCTTGAATCGATCAGTGAGAGAGAAGTATGCTGCTACATGATCTCGTGCAAAGACACTGTAAACATAGACGCCATCATTGACTGGCTTATAAATCACTCAAAGATGGTAAAATGATTCCATGGTTAGACCTTTCTTTCCTTTTGTTGATTGTTCGATGACTTCTGGTTTCACTGATATTCCCGGACTTTGTCATCTTAGAGTAGTTAAGATGGTAATGACATTTGTTCTGTTCTTTTGATTTAACATTTCTTCTGTTTGTATTTGAATGTTTTTG
This sequence comes from Vaccinium myrtillus, assembly GCA_016920895.1. NCBI lineage: Eukaryota > Viridiplantae > Streptophyta > Magnoliopsida > Ericales > Ericaceae > Vaccinium > Vaccinium myrtillus. The sequence goes on along the minus strand of JADGMU010000449.1, from coordinate 19,859 downwards.
TTTCTCTTTCCTTGGAGAAGTCCCAATCTAAGTTTGGGCTTGAAAAAGAATGACGACGCACAACTGATAGCTCAGACACGCGACAAGACACAGACGTATCGAGGGTTTTTGTTCTCTTCAAATTAAGAACCACAGTTGTGTCTTTTATGATTGGGTATCCTGGATACTGCAATTATCCACAAAATAATTCCATACGATTAATTAGAGACCTCATAATTACAGATTCTTGAGGATAATTTAGGGGTGCTTTGGCAATTCTCTCTTTATTCAAAAAAAAAATTGTATTTTTTAATTTTGCATCGATATTTTTTAGATTATTAGTTCGTCTCGACGAGAAAAATCTAAAGAGTAAAAAATTATTAAATAAACTAAATTTTTTTTGAAAAAAGATAAAAAAATAATCCAACACTCCACAAAAATTTGATGCGTCTCTGACGCTAAACGATCCATATTGACATGGTTTGGAAGAAAAGGGCACCACGTCGTGGTGGTGGTGCTCCTGCCCCACCATTACCATGCATTAGTGTGGAGCCTAAGGGTAAGTCTGTTTACTCCGCACCAATGTTGATATAAAAGGTGTTTAGACCATGTGGCTTTCACAGATACACTGAGTTTCAGCTTTCTATTTTATATTTATAGTTTAACTTATAATCACTAATGTATTTATCTCAAATTATCAATTCAAGCACAGTAGATGGAAATGTGGTTTAGATTTAGTGTTTTTATTTTTATTTTTATTATAACTATTGGCATTCAGTATGTTAAAAATTTTCTCATTTTTACAACATAAACTTGTTTTAAAAGAATATCGATTGATATCATGTGAACATGATTTTTAACGTGATTGACAGTCTCAATAAGTTCTAAGTAAACGTCTCCGCTCATCGAAATGGCCCGAAAAGGTCCTCAAAAAGTTTGAACTTGACGGTATAGTCTCTCATAAGGGAGCTACAAAGGATCCCTATCTATTTTCTACATCTTCATAAAGAAAATACTTCACAAAATGAAATTGTGTGTCAAAACCACATGTTGCACGCGTTTAATTGTATCCCCGTTGTCACCGATTTCAAACTATGCCACCGCGTGACCTACACACATATGCTAGGAGTATTTTGGTTATTATGCGATTTGTATTCTATAACTTACTCAAGATATGCCATGGATGCCGTGAGTTCTAAGTAGTAAATGTCTCCGCTCATCGAATTGACCTGAAAAAGCTCCTCAAAAAGTTTGGACTTGATGGTCTAGTCTCTCACAAGGGAGATACAAACGATCCCAATTTGTTTTCAACGTCCTCATAAAGAAAATACTTCACAAAATGAAATCATGTGTCAAAACCACATAGAAAGATGGCAAAAACTTGTTAGTGTAGCGCGTGTTTAATCGTGTTCCCATTGTCACCGATTTCAAGTGCTGCCACAGCGTAACCTACACATATATACTATAACTTGCTCAAGATATGCCATGAATGCCGCGAACTCTATCTTAACCTAACAAGGTCAGTACAATTTCCTTAATTTCGTTAGGAACATTACTTTAATTTGCAAAATCCAGCTTATAGAAGCTATCAATGTCTTGACACCTGTCGTTTTCTTTGCAGGCTTAAATGGTTCAAATACAACGTTAACTTGCATTTCCATCCAAATCAGACAACGACCCACCATAAATACATGGGCAAACTCACTTATACCCCCTACATTTCGGGACTATATGTAGTTAAACCCTCTCTGGTTCACTTTTGTATTATCATCGTCCCCTGTGGTTCTTAAAAAATTGCATCCTCACCCATTTTTGTCCATGAACAAAGGCCTCGCATACCTTTTGAATGTAACCAATATATATAGTATGAAAATTTTAATCCAAGCTGTTCATTATTAATCAAAGAGCAGAGCAGTTTTTGTGAAAAAAATCATGTTGATCGGATATCAATAACTCAGTAATCAGGTTCTTATTTAAATGAAAGTTAAAGTGGAATTTACTTCATACTATAAACTTTATTCGACCATAATTAACCGGTTTTAGATTGACTTGAGCTTTATATAGCAAGTGGAGGCTAGCTCATGCGGTAGAGCACTTAGATGCCCCACACTGCATCCCGGGATCAAGTCTCATTCTCACGTCTCCCCATGTAATAAATTACGAATGAGAAATGACAAAAAAAAAAAAAACTTTATATAAATGTAGAACTCATCAAGCCACATTATGAATGGTTCAGATCTAATTTTTTGTACAGTGAAGGAATTTTTTAGATTTAAGAAAGAAAGGATCAAAGAAGATGAAGGTGTTTGGACTTTTAGTGATTTCCGGTAACAGTGCAAGCATGATTTCTGTTAATTTGGTGAGCTTGCACAAATCAACAATTCACAGGAGATGCGAATGTAACAAAGTAAATCAGAGAGGATGTAGCTGTACATGGTCCAAACCAGAGGGGGTATAAGTGAAATTTGCCCTTAATAAATCCTACTTTTGTTACCACAGAGGGGGAGAAAACTTGCAAATCTTGAAAGCAAACCTACAAGCTAATTAACATCTCAGGTTCAACAAACAATGTTCAATAAGTAAGAAAAAAAAATTGTAGGTGTAGGCCCACACACCCAACTCACTAAATTTACTAACAAGCCTCACACCCACCGTCCAGAACCTAGGTTGTCTAAAACTGGAAAAATTATTTGGTGGTTTGCAGCACCGCCACGTGGTGCCCCAACTCCTTTATCCACCAAATATTTCTACGGGACTTAGTACTTAGGCTTTGTTTAAAAAACTGACTTAAGTTAGGAACCGACTTAAGTTGGCTTTTTGTGTTGATATATTGCGAGAGAATGATCTGTCTCCGATAACTGCAATTAGTCAGTTTTTAAGTCATTTTGAGAATTAGTTAGTTTCTGGAACAACCCAGCATCATGGAAATGTCTAGTGGATAAAAGTTTAAGGGCGCCACTTTATTTAAGAACCCCAGAGAAATATATGGTAGATAAAAGTGTTGAGGCTCTGCGTCCACATACTGAATAAGTGGGTTTCTCTTGGTTTTGTAATCAAGTTTACAGTTGGGGGTATTCTTGTTCACTTCACTAATTGTACCAAAGAGGAGGGCCAGCTTCAATGGGTTTTTTAATGCTAACAGAATGGACCGAAAACAATAAAGCCACATTACAGTTAGCATGCATAGCATCTTAATCCATCCACTCTGTGTGGGGTGAGCATAATCATGTCGGATTTCTCGTCTAACCCCTTAAGTGACGTTAAAAGAAACTTATCCCGATTTCATTTAATTTCTATAACACCATAATGAACTTGATGAAACGATTAAAAAACTTCATTGAAGGCCGATTTGTCTTAATCAAGATAAATAGAGTTACCTCAAATTGGTACTGATTTTCGATCAACTTGATTTTTTCCGTGAATAAGTTGATCGAAAAACAAAGTTCGAGTCATCAAATGAGACCGTGATGGTTTTACATCAAATGACGGATCACATAAGAGGACCTCTGTTAGCCCTAAAGTTTACATTTTGATGATAACAAACAATTTGATTAAGTTAAATGGGCTTCATTGAAGGAATATATATTTATTGGGCTTATTCTGTTCTTAATTATCTTTGGAAGGATGTTATAGCAATTCACTCAAAGACCAAGGATGCATGTGCAATTTTTCCTAAAAGGCCAAGGATACTTCAGGGTTCCAAACAAAGACACGGCTTATCGAAATCTCGATCGACGGAAATCTCGTTTGAGAAAAAAAAGGAAACAAGATTGGTAGCAGTGAAATTGAAGATTTCAAAGGGAGAATTGTATCATCTATATCAAGCAAAGGTGATTTGTCTTCCTCCATGGAAGAGGACCTTCCTTGTGGGGAAATTATATCTTCATTATCTCCAATAGTGAAAGAGCTCTCATATTCCAAGATTATGGAAATATGGACCAGATTTTTTTTGAAGCTTGATTGAAGAAGATTGAAGGAATCAAGAATGGAAAGGGAGGAGCCTTTTGTTGCTAACGGTAAAAATTCTCCAACAGTCATATTCTTTGAAGAAATAGTGAACTTTTCATCTCCTTCTTCACCCTCTCTCTCTAACCCTCTCATCTTCTCACAGCCGCCACATTAGTGTTTTCTGCGGCTGGGGGGGGCGCCTCCTCCTCCCCCCGGGCTCCTCCTCCTCCCTCCTTCTTCACCCTTCCTCCCTCCCCCCCTCCATCTTCCTTGTCACTTGCGGTTTCTCCCCTGCCCCTTTTGGTATGGATCCGACAGAGGCCGTAGTGTTGGCTGCGACCTTTATGCTTAACGGTGTGTCGATCCGGCAGCCAACCGCGCCGGTTTCTTTGTTGGAGGATCTCGGCTGTCGCCTAACGGCTAGAGGTTGTGCTGTTTCCTGGTGGTGGGATCTCGTGGCTTCTGGTGGCGGAGCTTCTGGGCTTTGAGGTTCGTCTTGGTGCTGCGATTGCCTTCGGTGGGTGACAGGTCGATGGGGTGGCGGTGTTTTGGGTGGTCTTTGTTTGGGTCTTCTAGTAGGTTTGCTCCTGGACGGCGGAGATGGTAGGGGCTGCGGTTTGAGGTGGGCCGGCCCACTGTTTGTTGTTCGGTGGTGATGGCTGGTGGCTACGGCGACGTTTTGGTCTTCTCGGTTGCTGCTACTCTGGGAAGTTTATAAGATCCGTTTAGGCGGCGTCTTGGCTGCCACTCTCGGAGTTTCGGTCGCTCGTTTCAGGACGCGTCGACGTGGCTGTTCATCTTCCAGGTTTGATTTAGTTTTGGAGGCCGCGGCGGCAGACATGGAGATTCGTTTTGGATGGGCTGACATGGAGCATTTTGATCGGGCTTTGTTTGGTTTCTCGTTTGGCTCCTTGCCAACCGTTGGGGTCCGATGTGGTCTATTATGTCTAGTGGTTGTGAGGGTGTAATTCCCTCCTTTCTAGGCGTAACTACCCTTCCTCCCCTTTAATCTTTGTATTTTTTCAGAGATTAATAAAGTTCTTTGATTATAAAAAAAAAATAAAATAAAAAGGGAGCGTCATTGAGGAAGCCCAGAAGAACTCTCGGAGAAAAATTTCAGTGAGCTTTACTTGAAAATCTGTCATTCAACTCTGTTATTCGTCTTGATTTCATACACTAGATTGAGTGTGAGTTATTAAGCCTTATTGTAAAAAGGGAGAGATACACCCTTGTTTTCAGAATTTTTGTTACCTTTTTGTGAGTGATTTTTGGGTAGAAAAATTACTTGAGTTAGGTCTAACTAGCACCGGATTCTTAGCTAGTTGGAAGTCGATTCGGAGTAATCGATCGATTGTAAAGGTTTTTCTAGCACCTACGAAGCTAGAAGGTTGGAATTACTATTGGAGATAGTGCAGCAATTCCTGTGTAGGATACTTGGGGAGTGGAGTAGGCCGTGAAGTTGCGGACCGAACTACTATAAAATTCTCGTGTTTGATTTCTCTCTCCCTTACTCTTTTATTTTGTGTTTCACATATTGAAATTGCATGAGTAACTTAGATTGTGCTTGAGATTCATACTGGCGTAGAGTAATTCGCATTCCAGTTAATCATCTTCGAATATAGAATCAGAATATTGTTATTTTGTTCACTGCATTTGTGCTCTCTTCAATCTGCAAGAGTAGAATGTGGCGCACCCGAATCAACAGAGATATCATGCTGCTGATGCTCATCTCCATCAGGAACAATATCATCAGGGGTATCTTGGTTCTTTTGTAAGCTAGACTGAAAAATCTCCTCAATCCAACTATTCACCTCAGCCATAGAAGGGCGGTTATCAGGGTACTGAGTGACACAATCAAACGCAAACTGCAATAGGTCAACCATCTCCTCCTCAACACTGTGGTACCGGAGTAACTCAGGATCAAACACCTCAGAGGACCACTCCTCACGAACTACAGACTGAACCCACCTCGGCAAATCCACCCCTTCCTCGTTCAATAAGGCGTGCGTGGGGGGGCCTTACCCGTCAGCATTTCCAAAAGGAGTACTCCGAAACTGTAGACATCGACTTTTTGAGAGATTTTACGGGCATCTGTCACCTCTGGGGCCCGGTAGCCGGCAACGCAATTGGGAGTAGACGTGACGGGGCCTACAAGTTGGGCAAGGCCGAAGTAGGATACGCGGGGCTACTAGGATTTAGTCAGGAGGATGTTTGATGATTTGATATTGCCGTGGGAGACTGAGGGACCTTGTGAGTGGAGGTACGCAATGCCGCGTGAGGCTCCTAGGGCGATCGCAGACTTTGTTTCCCAAGTTAACGGAGTTCGACCGGATCCTCTATTTCCTGTAATGGGGAAAATCGAAAACTAAGTTACAGAAAATAGAAAGGTAATTGGGAAAGGGGCAGAGCTTTCTGTTAGTAATCTGTTTTCCTACTGGATACAATCTCTCAACAATGCTCCGAAGAGGCAAATGAAGCAAGTAGTTCTACATCCCAAAGTTGTAATACAAATCGTAGTTTGATAACAGGCATACACAGAGTATGAAATAACGGGCATACACAGAGTATGAAATAACGGAGTTCGCCCTAGGAGGATGTTTGATGACTTGATATTGCCGTGGGAGACTGAGGGACCTTGTGAGTGGAGGTAAGCAATGCCGCGTGAGGCTCCTAGGGCGATCGCCGACTTTGTTTCCCAAGTTAACGGAGTTCGACCGGATCCTCTATTTCCTGGAATGGGGAAAATCAAAAACTAAGCTACGGAAAATAGAAAGGTAATTGGGAAAGGGGCAGAACTGTCTGTTAGTAATCTCAACAATGCTCCGAAGAGGCAAATGAAGCAAGTAGTTCTACACCCGAAAGTTGTTATTGAAATCGTAGTTTGAAGTTGTTTGATAAATGTCTATAGTAAAAGTATTTTTATTTTTTATTTTTTATTTTTCGCAGCAAGCACAGTGTGAAAGAATGTATAAATGTGCTAGCATTTATAGTTGAAAATTCAAGAGAATCTCAGTTAAATTATCAACAGGCAAGTTTCGGTAATGCATGGAAAACTCTAGCAGGTGAGAAAAACGAGAGGATATAAAGAGAGGATTCCGGAAATAGAAACCTTATCGTATACTTCCCGAGTTACCTTTGAGCAATACCGTGAACCACATAACCGAGTAGCACTACTCCATCCCGATTGAACCCGATCTACCGTCAGACCCCTCGGCTCCTCTCCTCCTCTGTTTAAACTCTCTCGCTCACTTTCCCTGCTTGCTGCCGAAAATAGAAATGAAAAATCCTATTTTGCTAGCAGTCGAATAATCAAGCAATAATAGGAATTAAAAATAAACGAAGAAACGATGAACGCGCGATATACGTGGAAAACCCCGAATAGGGTAAAAACCACGGGAAGGAATCAAAACACTAATGGAACCATTGTGCGATTACAATCGACCTATACTTACAATTGAAACTCCTCTCAATTGACCCAAGAACCGATTGCCGAATCCACGTTCATCGCACCAAGTGTTTGATTGCCGCACGCCTTGAATCACTCAAGCCCTCCGAGATGCTTCCAGAAATCCACTGGAAAAGTATTAAAAGATTGAATAACGATTGCGGAAAAACTTCTTGGAGTTGATTGCGTTGATCAACGATGCATTAGTTGTGCTCCAAGACTCAAAGGAACAGCCCCTCTCTCTTCTCTAAATTTCTCACGTTCATGTGGTGGCTGTAAAAGACGTCCCTTTTTTGGAACCCTAGCTGCTGTATTTATAAGCCGCAGACTCTCTTGCTCGAGCACATTTCGAGTTGCTCGAGCACTTTTCTGGCAGATTAGTTGCTGGATGTTTTTGCTCGAGCACTTTGCTGAAAACACTATCTATGGCTCTAAAACTCGACACCCTTGACTTACATCAAAACATAGATACAATTACACATTGATTTCCTTCCACGATCTTAAACAGACGCATCTAAAAATAAAAAGTACAACTCGATAATAGGGATACACCTAAATGTGTGTTTTGTCGTGAGATTTGCCAATACAGAAAGAATGTGGCATTTGATTTGTGTTTAAAGGGGATATTTGGTTGTTATGGCATTGGAGCAAGGCCGGCCCAAGAGGCCTTAGGCCTGGGCCTAGAGAGCACTCCAAAAAGCCAAAATTTTTGGGGCACTCCCATATTTTTTCATAGTGGACTTGAATAGGACTCTTTTTGACCCAACAAAAAAAGATTTAGGCCCAATCTTATTTATAATTAAGGAGGCCAAAACGACCGAGGAAATGGCAACAAGTGAATGTAGGCTGGGTCTTTATTTATAACGCATAAATGGCATGAGTCTTCCTAAACACCCGATGTGGGACTAAGGGAATTAAGGAAGTAATTAATGGGTTTCTCTTTTAACTTTTCACTCTTCAAGACTTCAACTATGAGGCTAAAGTCCAACATAAAAAAAAATGGAGCAAGAAGCATAAAGCATTCCCTCCCCTCTATACAACCAAGTCAGTGTAGTTATAGAGCGCACAGCGCACCCCTTACTGAGCCGTGGCAAAGTGGCCCTAAGATAGACTGGCACGAGATTGTTTGGTTTAAGCATTATGTTTCCTAGGTGGTCTATTATTCAATGGCTGGTAATGCTTCGATGATTATCGACAAAGAACTGATTTGTTGTGTCCCTCCTTATTCTAATTTTTTGTGGAGGCCCAATAATTTTGTGATAAACCAATTTATTTGTTTTGGTTCAAAATATTAAATTTAGTGGGCTTGTTTGTGGGTAGATGTTTCTACACATTTAGAGAGCACATCTCTAGCACATGTCTTGGCCGGCATTTTATTAGCTGCATTTGGAAGATAAATGGTCAATCTTGTTTCTTTGGGAATTATCAGACCATTAGTAGCCACCATCATTTCGAACCCATCAGAATTCTCGAGAAAGAAGTGAGAAAGTGCATCAGTGAGTGCTTTGTGTGTTCTACGGTACAAGTCAGAGAAATTGGGTCGGCATTTTTGGCTCTCAACTGAAGCTATTTCCGGCAGCTAGTTTGTGATCCCTTCGGACAGATTTGGCCCCTGTTTGTGCTCCATCATTCAGCAGTTTGGAGGGATTTTGTTCACTCAAATTTGGTGAGGTCTTTCCTTTTGTTGATTGTAATTTGTTGTCTACACCTTAGGGTGTTTGTGAGATCTTTTGCATCTCTTGTATTCCCATTTGTACGAACTTTGGTGATAGTGGAATCGGACTTCGGTCCCGTGGGCGTACCTCATATTTTTGGGGGAACCACGTAAAAATTGCTTGTGTCTCGCTTGCTTGTTGTTTGCGCATTTCGATTCTTATTTGTTGCGCATTTGATTTCCTCCATGATTTACTTGTGGGAATTTGGGTGATCTATTTTTTCCCACCAAGATTGACCTTGTGTGGTATTATCTCAGATTGACCTTGTGTGATCAAGTACAAGAGTCCCATGAACATCTATTTTTTACTTGTCCATTTTCTGATGGAATCTGGGATGCTCTCCTTTACAAAAACTGAAATTCTTATTTAGCTAATCACAAGATTATTAATGCAATCAATAGAGAAAAACAATAATCTATGAACACGCAATTTACGTGGAAAACTCCGAAAAGGGTAAAAATCACGGGAAGTAACCAAGCACTAAAAATACCATTGTGCGATTACAATCGACCTATACTTGCAAATGAAACTCCTCTTAATTGACCCAACATCCGATTGCTTCTTGTGTCATCGCACTAAGTTTTTGATTTCCGCACACCTTGAATCCTCAAGCCTTCCGAATAATCTCGAAACTCCACCGAAAGAGCGACTCAATAACTTGAATCAAATGTTGAAGAAACGTTCTTCGAGTAATTGTATGTGAGGCACAATAGTTCATGATGATAGAAGTACTCCATGACCCAAACAAAATAAACCACCGAAAAGTTGCTCTCTGTTTAATCAAAGGAGAAGATGAGGCTTCTGAAAAGTTAATTTATCACCAGTGATCCATAACCGCAGCCCCCGTCTAACTCGTCTTATGCGTCGTCATCTTTTTTCTTTTGCTACTGCCTTTACCGTTATATATAAAGGACTGCCAAGAGTCCGTCCTTGTTGAGGAAAATTTTTTCCTCGTAATTAAAGGACTTAGGGGGGTGCTGTGCATGGGATGCACAACACCGTGCTGGGCAGCCCCACGGCGGGCCGCGCCGGCATTTTTTTGATGATCGGAGACATTCACCACGTAGACCTCGTCGAATACTACAAGTGTAGAAAAAATCAATTCGATCGGATATCTTTAAGTACGTCATCGGAACACAAATACTTTGAAAACAAATGGAACACAAATGGACACAAACACTGGATCAAAATCACTTTTTCATGTTATTTGTGTGCCGATGAGGCACTTAAAGATATCCGATCGAGTTGAACTTTGACAGACTTGTAGTATTCGACGAGGTCTACGCGGTGAACGTCTCCGATCGTCAAAAAAATGCCGGCGCGGCGGCGCCGTGGGGCTGCACAGCACGGTGCTGTGCATTGGGATGCAAAGCACCCCCCAGGTTCCGTAATTAAAAACTGTCCAATTTGATTAGGCCCCAAATCACTCCTATGCAAACTCTTCCAAATATTGTTACCGATCAAAATTAATGTCATGCACTTCGATTGACTACACTCACGGTCCCACTTTACAAGATATATTTAATTCCTTCCACAACTTCTATAGACACTCGTAAATAAATTTTAAAAGAAAGTACGATTTGAAAAAGAAGAAGAAGGGATACACGTAAATTTATGTTATTGACATGAAAATGCCAACCAAAAAGGAACTTGGCCTATGGAGCTTACAATGTACCCTTTTGGCACTTTCATGCCAAAACACACTAGAAAGAAAAACCTATCCCCTACAACGAATGATGTCCACCGATAAACCTACAACACAACACTCTCCCTTTTTGTCATGGAAGGACATGGGTAACGGGGAAAAGTCAGCCATTTGGCTGACACAAACAAGTACTACCCAGGCAGTAAAGGGAAAAAGAGTGGGTAAATTTTATTTTTTTTTATAAATTTAAGGGGAATAGTTTAATGGATCCCGTTCTACTAAGGATTCCCTCAAACTCATAATTTGCGGACCTCATGGATCGGGGTCGAATCTCGACGATCCGAACCGCTCAATGTGTTAAAAACGTGATTTTAAGGGTCACCGCGAGGATTCGTCAAAAAAAAAAAACTCGGAAGGGCTTCATTCGAGCATTTTTTGATAAATTATATATGTACGGTTATTATGAAAAACCGCTCAGATGAAGCCCTTTCGGGTATTTGTTTTTTGTGATTCCTCGCGTTGGCCATGGAAAACATGTTTTAAACACAATGAGCGGTTCGGATCGTCGAAATTTGGTCCGAAAAATAAAAAAAGGGGTGGTCCTCACGGAGGAGATCTTTGAGGGAGTCCTCAATAGAACATCTTCCATAGTTTAATATAGTAAAGTTTGGATAGAGAGTCTGATTTTTTTCGTTTTTGATAAAGTGGCTTGCTAAATTGTAAAAAATGTTTTTGTGGTTAAATTTGGTGTTTTTTTTTTGTGAGGCTGATAAGGATGCTCTAACATCAGCTAGTTTAATCCTTTAGTTGGGTACCTTGACTAGTTTAATTCTTTAGTTGGGTTCCTCAGTAGCTCTTTTCTGGTTGTAGCACTTTTTTTTTTTAACAGGATAGCAGTACTTGTTGTAAAGTATGTTTTAACAAGACAAAGTAAGAGAAACAAAGGCAAAAAAAGAATACCATACTAAAATACCATACTAAAAAATATATGCATGAAAAGCAGCATTCGGAATTGCCGAAAAAAAAGAGAGCAGCATTTCAAATTACGACACTTAAGTTTTTGCCCACTTTTTGATTTAGTATATATGGTGTTGGAATATAATAAAAAATTTGAAAAATGAATTGTATATGGGAATTACAATTAATTTTAACATATACCTTGCCAAATTTAAAAAAAAAAACGTCGTCAAACATAATAATTTAAAAAAAAAATTTTAAAAATGATTTTGCAATTAGTTATTATAGTTTATTTGTTGACAAGGGTAATAAATTAATAAGTTCTGTATTTGATTAAGTAACAAACGCATAAATTGTAATATGGGCATGCACAAGACCAATTTGGTCTTTTGACAGTTTTTATATCCTTATACCCCCATTTAAACTACCATCCAAAATCATCCAAACCAAGTATTACTTAATCCTCCCTCTATAAATGTCACATCACTGTGGGGGTCACCCTCCATATTTATTACCCCCTACTATCTTATACCCCTCCATATATAATACCCCGAAAATTAATCTGGCATCCAATCAGGCGGTAAAGGGTATGGGTTTCATGTGCACACACAGAACCCACATTGTAATATGATACTAAATAAAGTATCATATTATCACGAAAATAGCTGGCAATGACCAATACATTATAAACCGGATAAAAAAAATAACTGAGCTTTTTATCATGTCCTTTCATATAACTAGTATGAACTCGTGCTATGTACAAAACAATTTGAAGTAGCTTTGCAATAATATATAGTATTAGATAGATAGATAGATATTCTCATATGTTATTGGTGATCCGTGCTATGCACAAACTTGCATTCTTTGAAATGAACCCATGCTATATATGCTAGCACAGGTTCATGCTAGCCCGGGTTCATGTTAGCACCTAGAAATGAACCCGTGCTATATATGCACGGGGAAAATCAAAATACATTGAGTTGACTTAATTATTGACCCGAGTTGAAATTATCACACACCTCTCAAGTACGCTATCATAACATATGTTTGATAATCCGATTTGTTTATTTTGTAGGTCACATAAATATAGTTCATGTAAAAAATCAAGTTGATCAGATAGTGATAGTAATCTTAAGAATTTATATTTCCCTTGAAAAAAAAAATGATGGTTAACATAGCAAATACAATTTACTCAGGCTTTTTTCTGTAAAATGTTACTTCTTTTATTGATATAAAAAATACAATTGTATTTTTTACGACTCTAATGATCATCCACAATGCCTATGGCTCATAAAAAAAGTAAGATCTTTTATAACTATACAACAAAACTTAATTCTCCACAAAATGTACTGACATAAACTGCAAAACAAAAAAGAAAGAGACAAATAATGTACATCAGATATGTAAATAGGGCAATTGAGCAAATGCGTGCAAACATAAAGTTCGAGTACCACTTTATGACGCTCTCCTTCATGGTGATAGAAACCTTTAATGATGAAAAAAAATTCATGGCTATGATTGAACACATTAAAAGCTGAAATACATTAAGATTCAAATGGTTATGTTTTCCAATATCAAAAGCTTCGTTAATCTGATGAAATATACTCCAACATTTGTCAAGATTATCTTTAGGACTTTCAAAAAGTAACAATATATCAGAGATTAAAACGAAGTTGGTACCATTAGTCGAGGTTGAAGTCAACATGAGATAATCTTTCCCTAACCATGCCAATTGGTATTCGTAGAATGGACCATGAAATAAACATACGGGTATGAACATGATAAAAACTGACAGCATATTCAAGTCGCAAATAGAAAGGTGTGAAAACGCATATATTGGACGAGTGACAACACATTATAAGGTCTCAAGTCACCTTCACAGTATAGTCAATAATCAATATCTTTATGGTTGATGTTCAACATATAAATTCAAGCGCAAGAGTATATATTTTGAAATGAACTCATAAGGTTAGTCAGTCCCAACTTGTCCCACCCGTCTTTCTCTCTCTCTCTCTACATGGGCACACTCTCTCTCCTCATCTCCTCAAACTGTATGAAAATGTCTAAATCCTAGAATACCCTATGAAAGGGCCTAAACCAAACCCTAGGGTACCTTTTGAAATTGCCTAAACCACTAAAACCCTATAAGAGGAAAGTGCAACCTAAATTAACCTAAACTCTAGGGTACCCTATAAAAGTGAACTTTTTTTTTTTTGAAAATTATAAAAGTGCACTAAAATCCTAGGATAGCTTATGAAAGGGCCTAAACCACTAAAATCTTATAATAGGAAAGTGCACCCAAAAGGTAAACTACAAAAAAGAGTGATTTAGCTTAATGATAATTAAAAAGAGTTCCTTATGGTAATTAGGCCTTGTTCTCCTATAGATTTTAGGTGCATTTTATGAAAATCTCATAAAATGAACATTTTATGGAAGGGTGATAAAATAGAGTTGTTTTTCCAACTGATAAAATGTAGTGGTTTTCCTATAGATTTTAGGAGGATTTTATGAAAACCTCATAAAATAACTTTTACATTTTATGTGTTGAGATTGGAGTGTCATAAAATGTGAGATTTTATGTTCTAAAAATCTGTTGAAGAACACACCCTTAGATACTTTTTTTAGAGCTAGAGGTGAAAATCTGATACATTTATGGTAACGGGAAAGTGGGTGGGGAACCAAAAATATAAAGGGAGCACTCCTCCCTTATCTAGCCGAAAGTGGGATGAGGAAAAGATGGGTTTGCTATATTAAAGTAATATAAAGTGATACAGGGATGTCGGTAGGTGCATGTGGGGAATTTTCCTCTCTCTTGCTCGTATACTGCAGGATGTGCAAATACAAAAGATAAAAAGGAATATGAAAAGAAGATAGTAACAGCCCGTTTGGATGAGGGTTTTAATCCCTGACTAAATAGTCCGGCTTCTCCTCATCCCGGTCCCACTCCTCATCCAAGGTTTGGGAGCACCAAAACTCCTCACCGACTAATTATCCGGCCTCCCCTCATCCCCCTTCCCCCGGACTAAACATAAGCGCGGGGGGCTTATGTTTACCGGGCTACCCCTCTCGGAACACCCCCACACAAGCACAAACCAACATTGTTAACAACATTCAACCCAAATTTTACAAAAAAAAACTAGTATTTTACAACTACAATTTCGGATTAAGAAAAGGAAAACCCAGAAATTTGTATTTTTTTTACCTTCTTAGACCCAGAAATTTCCTTTGTTCGTCAGAGCTCCGATCGCCGGAGGAGGGGGATCGCCGTCGTCGGCGAGTGAGAGAGGATGTTTGATCGTCGTCGTCGTCGTTGTTGAATTGTCGGAGGCGGCGGTGGTAGATGTGTGTTCTTGTTCGTTCATAACAAGAAGAAAGAAGATGAAGAGAAAAAAAAGAAGAAAAAAGGAAAAATGGACGGCTGTGTATCTGCTGGGGATTTTATTTAGTCTCAAATTACACTTTATCCCCTCTAGTTTATTAGGCAATTCCCTCCAGCCCTAAATTAAGTATTATATAATTATTTTTTTGGATTTATATAATTATTTAAATGTATAATTTAATATGGTTATTCACAAGGACAAAATAGTCATTTGACTGATTTTTACATTATCCACCCTCTTTATCCCTCCTTTTTAATCCCCATCCAAACCATGGACTATTTAATCCCTCATTCTTAAATATCACATCAATGTGGGCCCACCCTTTTTATTTAATCACCCCTACTATTTTATCTCCCCTGACTATTTAATCCCTCTCAATCTAATACGGCATCCAAACGGGCCGTAAAGGGTATGGGTTTCGAACTTCCGTTGTACCGGGAAAAAAAAAAAAAAAGGGTATGGGTTTCATGCGCACACACAGCACCCATGCCATACTAATAAAGTAGGAGTACCATATTACAATGTGAAAAATGCTACATATTATAAAGTATAAACAATTAATAGTGAATAAAATAATTATGAAGTTTCACAGTTAAAATCATTTTCGGAGAAAAAAAATAATGGGCATTACAATCAATTCCCTATAAGAATTTCGTCTTCGAAATTTAAAAATTTAAAATAGAGTATATTAAAATTTAAAAACTTTTTAACGAAAACTTAATTAGAGTATATTACATTTGCAAAATTTCTCTCAAGACTCATTTTAAGAAAATATGGGATATTACAATCTCCCAACCTTATACAAATTTCGTCCTCGAAATTTGCAAAAAAAACAAAATGTAGTTTTTTTTAAAAAATATATAAAACCACGCTTACGCTGCGCACTCTGGTAAAACACTTTTCTTTTCTTTTCTTTTCTTTTTTTGTGCAAAAGGTAATCAAACTATATTTTCAGAATCCATTTTGAAATTAAAAAAAAATATTTGGGGTTTCAAATAGTAATCGTGGTTGTGGTGGATCGGCTTTTGAGGGGGAAAATGGAAGTGGAGTCTCTAAAATAAATGATATTACCGCGAAAATAGCTGGCAATGACCAAAACATTAGACACCAAATATAAAAACTAACTGAACTTTATAACCTGCCCTTTCATATAATAGCCTTGTGCTGCGCCGCGTGCTGTGCGGCGGCTTTAGGCACCGTGTTGGTATCGTTCCGACGATTGGAAACGTCTACCCCGTATAGCTCGTCGAGTACTACAACTCCACCAAAAATCAACCCGATCGAATATCGTTAAGTCTCCCATCGGAACTAAAATAACTTGAAAAAAATGGGTTTAATGGTTTTCATCCAGTGTTTCAAGTTTTATATGTTCTGTTTTTTTTTCAAGTTATAGGCGTTCCGATAATGCACTTAACGATATCCGATCGAATTGATTTTTGGTGGAGTTGTAGTACTCGACGAGTTCTACGCGGTGGACGTTTCCGATCGTTGGAACGATGCCGGGACGGCGCCTAAAGCCGCCGCACAGCACGCTGCGCAGCACCCCCCTCTGTCCTATAATACCCTTTCTCTTGTATTCACAACCCCCCTTCTCTTGCGCTCTCTTGCTAACTGTTCACCAAGCATTTCTGTTCGCTTCCAATTTCTGTTGTCATAAGAAAGACATGGCTGAGGCTTTTCTCATCTCTGCGGCCGAGGGAATCGTGGAAAGGTTGCTTTCCCAAGCAAAAGATCTTATTAGCAATAAGATTAAAACTTTTGGGTAAATATAAAAGGATTGGTGAGATCATTCTAGGGCTAAAAATGAGATTAACCATCATTATTTCTACTTTTCTCTTCTTTTTTTTTTTGAACTGAAAAAGTATGGGAAGAGGCGATCAGCGTAGCAACCTCCCCTGGGCATGACTATTGGAATTCCTAACCCGCTGTGGAATGTCTGGTTGAGCCATAACTAATTAACTACTGTTTGAGTGGACATGCCGTCACGAGAGCCCCATCTAAGCGACTAGTTTTCTACTTTTCTTTCGAACATTGAAGTTGAAACCCATAAATTGTGATCCGGTTAGGTCCTATTTGAACTTCTATAAAGACATGTATTTCCACGTAGCATAGCGTCTGTATCTCATCCATAAATATTCGTATTAGCCATTTCTTTTTTTTTCTATGGTTGTTCCTCACCAGATTAGCGTCTGTATCTGTCGCCAGATTATTATAATCTGCTCGCCATGTGCTTTCACGTCAACAGTGGGCAAACTAAATGAGATACTATATAATATATATTACCACATAAATAGCTGGCAATGACCAAGACATCGAATATAAAAACAACTTCTTCATATCTTGGCCTTTATAATACCCCTTCTCTTGTATTCTCTTGTATTCACAACCCCCCTTCTCTTGTATTCTCTTGCTAATTGTTCACCAGGCATTTTTTTCCTTCGAGTCCTTGATTCTGTTGTCATAAGAAAGACATGGCTGAGGCATCATTGCTAATCCCTGTAGTCAAGGGAATCCTGGAACTGTTGATTTCTCTAGCAAAAGATCCGATTAAGGATCAGATTAAATCGGTATGGGGTTTCAAGCAAGACCTCAAAAAGCTCTGCAAAAGGTTAGAAACCATTCAGGGTTTGTTGGAGGATGCTGAGAACCAGAAAGTAACATCAAAAGCTATGCTGGCGTGGCTAAAGCATCTCAAGGCTGCAACTTGCGATGCTGAGAATGTGCTAGATGAATTGGCCTATGAAGATCTTCGAAGGAAGATTGAGGTAGGAAACCATATGGGGAAAAAGGTGCGTGATCTAGTCACCCTCTCTGATCCTTTATCGTTTCATTTCAAGATGGCTAATAAGGTCAATAACATCCACAAATTGCTAGACGGAATTTGTAAAGAAGCAAATGATATCGGTCTTAAACCAGCTGAGCAACTCATAAGTGCTTCTAATGAACCTAGGGAATTCAGGAAGACCCTACCTTTTATAGGTAATACAGAAGTTGTGGGGAGGGGAGGGTGATGTTAAGGTAGTGATAGATATGTTACTTGGCTCCGATGTGGAAGGTGATTCGACAATCATTGGCATAGTAGGAATGCCTGGCCTAGGCAAGACAACTCTTGCTCAGGTAGTTTACAATAAAGCGGAAGTTTTGAGGGAATTTGGTGCGCATAGGATGTGGATCTGTGTATCTGATAATTTCAAGGTAGAAAGGTTATTGAATGAGATGGTGGAATCTCTTACCGGAGATAAATCTGATACACAAAATGGGGAAGGAATAGTGAGGAAGCTTAGAGAAATATTGAATGGGGAAAAATACTTGCTTGTATTAGATGATGTTTGGAATAAGAATCCAGATTTATGGGTGGAGCTAAAAAATTGTTTGATTGGCATAGGTGGCTCAAAGGAAAGCAAAATTTTGGTTACTACACGTAGCGAGGAAGTCTTGTTAGCAATGCGAACATCCAAGTCCTGCACCCATAAGTTGACGACACTATCAGAGAATTATTGTTGGACAATGTTTCGGAATAGAGCCTTTGCCGATGAAGGACCAAGAGAAACTCGAACTCTAGTGGATATTGGTAGAAGAATGGTAGCAAAGTGTAAGGGTGTGCCATTAGCAATAAATGCATTAGGAGGTTTACTGTACTCAAAGGAAGATGAAAGAGAATGGAAGTCTATTGAGAAGAGTAAAACATGGAGTTTACTAGAAAATGATAATAGCATCCTACCACTGTTGAGCCTTAGTTTCGACCATTTACCATCACCATCTTTGAAACAATGCTTTGCATACTGCTGTATTTTCCCAAAGGACGAAGTCATTTTGAAGAATGAGCTAATTCAACTTTGGATGGCCCTAGGATATCTTCATCGTTCTTCAAGAAACAAGTTAGAAATGGAAGAGTTAGGCAACGAGTATTTTAATACTTTATTGCGTAATTCGTTATTCCAGGAAGTGAAACTCGATGAATATAACAATATCATTGCTTGCAAGATGCATGATCTCGTACATGATCTTGCAATCCATGTCTCGCAGGGTAGCTGTTTGACTTCGGAAGCTAATGATGTGAATAAGAACCCCGATGTTCAACATCTGTCGTTGTTTCTTCAAAAAAGAAACAGAGTTAAACATTTCACAAGAAAATGTTGAAAAATTGAGAACTCTTTACTTAACCGGATATCTTCCCCAAAACACCAAGCATTTTAAACGTATTCGTGCCCTGCGTTTCGTAAAATCTTGTGTGAAAGAGTTGCCATGTTCAATACGTGAGTCCAAACATTTAAGGTTTCTTGACATCTCTGAGTCTTCTATCGTGGAAATCCCAAAGTGTATCACAAAACTCTACAATTTGGAAACACTTAAACTACCACAGTCTATAGAAGATCTTCCAACAGATTTTCACAAATTGGTTAGCTTGAGACACTTTTATCTTCAGGATACCGATGAAAATAGGAAATTGATGCCAATGAAGATAAGGCAGTTGACATCTTTGATAACATTACCATTCTTTGTTGTGGGCGAGGAGAATGGCCATAGAATTGAAGAATTGGGTAGCTTAAGCAAGCTAAGAGGTGAATTAAAGGTTTACAATCTACAGAACGTGAAAGACAAAGAGAGATGCAAAGAAGGCTAAACTCGTTAGAAAATTCGACGTTGAAGAGTTGGAATTTCACTGGGACAGAGACCTTGGAGAGTCTCGGTCATAATCATGAGGATGTGTTGGAAGGACTCGAACCTCACCAGAATGTTAAGGGACTAAAACTTACAAATTTTAGAGGAAGAAGATTGGCGTCATGGAG
>JADGMU010000447.1:0-34882 GCA_016920895.1 Vaccinium myrtillus | reverse complement strand
ACCATTGATGTCGAAATTGTCATGATAAAACTGAATTCTTATTTTGTGATTGTTTCATTCTATCAAGTGATGTTTATTCAAATCTATTTATCAAAACACAAGATTTATTATCATGAACTCATGCCCCAGATTGCTGATGATGCTTCATTGATTTTCTTCAAAATGTCCCAGTTTAGAGGGCTGCTGATGAAGACCTATTGATATGCCCTGGCTTGGATTTTTGCTTCGCATGATGTCAGTGTTTGCACAATGCTTTGACTTTTGATTTTCACGGGAGATTAGACTGTTCCCTTTTGACTTGAATTCTCACTATCAAGTTGCACTTTCCAATCTGAAAGGACTTTTTATCTAGGTTATGACGGGGCCAAGGTTATGGGCTTAACAAAGGAAGGATTATAGGCTCAAAACATCTCATTTTTCCTCGGGGTTATATGAGCTAGCAGCTATCTTGGACTTTTTGTGCCATTTTTGCTTTTGATGGGTGCTTTCATGTGCCTCTTCTTGCTTTAAATGAGCACTTCCTTTCATTTGATTTTTCTGTTTCAAATTTCTTCAGTGCTCTTCATCTTGTTGCACCCATGTATTTGACAAGCCTATGAGTTTGGCACTTTCATTCTTGTGATACTTTGAATCTTCAAGCGCTTATATCCTTGGCACTTTCATTATGCTAGCTGTCATGTGTTTGACACTTTCATATTTCTTGTTTCACCTCAGTGTGGGGGATAGCTGCCTAGCTGGGTTCTTTTTCAAGGATATTGATTTAGGCTCAAAGGGGCTTGCAATGGATATTTATGTGGGGAATCAAACAAAGAATGCCTTTCTTCATTTTGAATCATGCAACTTGATGGAGAGAAGTCACGTTTGCTCTAACTTTTGCCTAGATCTCATTTTGAAGTTTGATCTAGCGAGCTTTTTGCCTTAACTTTTGCCTAGGCCGCCCTTGCGGGTTTTCGACCTAGCAAGCTCTTTCTGTGTCCAAGCATTGCTTTTTGATGGCGCCGGAGAATGATCCCTTGGAAATCCTCCTCGGGTGGGGTGATGGTTCATTCAAAATTCATCTCGTGTTTTGAAATGATTATCATGTTTCTCAAATGATGGAGAAAAACAATTTCAAGTTTATGATGACAATTTCGACACTATGGGCGATGACACTGATTTTTGAAATTGGAGCGACCGAACCACTGAGGGTTGCCTACGTATCCCTTTGCAAGGAATCAGGTCGCGCGTAGTTCAGGACTACAAAGTTGACTCTATTTTTGGAATTTTTTATTTTTCTTGACGACAACAAGATATTACAGACTTGAACTTGAAAAACACACAGACACGAGAGCACTGACAGACTCGAAGTACAAACTGACTCAATTTGAAGTGAAAACTTGACTCGACACTTTAAGACTTCCAAGACTCGGGGAAGATTGAATTATTGCATGGCCATTGATGATTCATTGGTTCGGCGAGGTGTTCAGTTTCGTCATTGGAGCAGAGATGGACCCATTGTCAATGAGATCTTGAATCTTGTGGCGGAGGCGATGACACTCATCGGTAGCATGACCAGGCACTTGATGGAAGGCACAGAAGGCATTTGGGTTGTGGTAGGCTGGGAGCTTTTGAGGCAGGGGGGTTGGATGGAGTGGTTTGAGAAGACCGGCTTCGTGGAGCTCTTTATACACTAAGGATAAGGGTGTGGAGAACTGTGAGAGGGTTCTTTGTGGTTTTTGAGAGTGGTTGGTTTGGACTGTGATTTTGTTGATGGGTGCTGCTCGGTTGGGGTTATGTTTTGTGGAGCTGGATGAGGCGTTTGCATATAGGGTGTTGTTGTCCCTGGAGTTGTTGTTCTTGGTTTTTGGAGTGGGGCCCTCTTTTTCAAGAATGCCGTCCCGTATTGCTTCCTCAATTGACAGGCCTGTCTCAAAGTAGGTCTCAAAGTTATGTGCCTGGGCCATCACCATGTACTGGGCCAAGTCGGGTTGTAGATTCTTGGTTATGATCCTCATCTGGTCCTTATCACTAGGGCGATCAGTCATCTGTGCGGCCTTCGCCCTCCATCTTTTCACAAACTCTGCGAAGGACTCCTTCTCTTTCATTTTGATACCTTCAAGCTCACAAATAGTGACCTTGAGCTGCACATTGTACTCATACTGCTTAATAAAAACAGCTGCCATATCTTCCCATGTTTGCCTCCTTGAAATGTCAAGAGACAAGAGCCATTGAAGTGCGGGCCCTGTGAGAGTTTCATGGAACATTTGGGCCATAGTGGGCTCATCAACATCTTGCAATGAAAGGGAGCTCGCGTATGCCTGAATGTGTCCTCTTGGATCCCTGGTACCATCGAACTTCTCAAAGTTCACATGTTTGAATTTCTTAGGGAGTTTGGCACCCAGGAAAAGGCAGAGCTTATCCATATCAAATCCGGTGATTGTCCGTTGCTCGTTCTTGGCTACTGACTCATCAAGCTTAGCAATCTTGGCTAGCATCTCGGCCAATTGAGGGTTTTCAGCAAGTTGCTCTTGGCGGTCATCATTAGGGATTTCTTGGTTTTGGGGCCCACCTTCGGGCATTTGAGGTGGGGGTGGAGGCAGCCGGCTTTGGATATTTATCATGACTGCCATGAGTTGGGCAATTCGAGTGTCATTCCGGACCCTCTCATCTTGCAGTTCCTCCCTCAGTTGCTCTATCTCATTCGGGGGATCTTGTTCCTGATCTGCTGACATACTTGTTCCAGACACTGGCGATAAGGGTTGAGATAATCTTTGCCCAGGCGGTTGGATCCAAACAGGCAAGGTTTTCTTGATTCAGGACTGACAGTAAAGCAAAAAGTCAAACTATGATTGTGCTCCCTGTTTTTATTGAAGAAAATGTCATGCATGTGTCGTCGCATCGTGTCATCCTAAGATCTAGACTACCGGTCTCGGTCTCACTTAAGACATTACATGGATGTGCGAAACAACAACCACGGGTAAGTCGTGACAGGCAGGTTAAATTCCAATCGTCGTGGAATCAGAGCCAATCTCCTTATAGACCATCCGAGACAGAGCAATGAGGTTGTTGAAATCCGGATACAAATGCACTTAAGGCTAGCTCGAGACACTGGGAGCCGTTCGGGCACGGCAGACACCGGAGGTATCTCAAACTCCGTGGATTTAAAGTCTCCTAGACTGAATTCGACAGCTTTGGTAGATTGCCCCAATCCTCAAGTTTTCTTTTAAGCGATAAGTCCTTGATATCGGATGGTCGGATTTGGGAAATTCTGATCCACACGAATTCCGACAATGATCTAAGATCAGATGCCTAAGGGCGATTGACCCTCCTCGGGCCAATGTCCCTTAAACCTGTTTAGATCAGTGTTAGGAATTTGATGATCCAAATTTTCCCACGTCCGGTCGTCCTAAAGGCTAACTCGTAAGAACAACGCGCATATGGGATGCACGACTCATCATCGGGCCAAGGCAACCTTCTACTAACTGCCGGGAACCTAACTTATGCTATACTGACACCATGCAAGACACGAATATGTACGGATGCAAGTGTATGCATGTATGCAGTGTGGCATGCTTAGAAAGATGGTAACACATAGCACGTAACAGGATGGAGCACATAATCCTAACACATTGATTGGTTATCTAACGTGGGGTACTATGTTTAACTAAATGCAAAAGCCGGTTTTGGTCACCAAGGGTACCCCGGACTCAAAATCAAAACCGCCTCCTACCGTTAGAAACGATAGTGACGATGTGATTTATCACAGTCGAGGGCTGCTGGGCATTTCGGGATTCCCTGTCACCGGCAAGCCGGGCAGGATTGCCAAAACACGCCAGCGGGGCTAAGAACGATGCAAATGCAATGCAAAAATTAAATCTCAAACATTGAAAAATCCCACAATACATCTTTCGAATTAAACCCACTTTGATTAACACATATTTCAATGAAATTACACAAGTGTAATAAAAATTGCGCAAGTGTAATTAAATAAAATATATATTAACCAATATTCCCCAGCAGAGTCGCCAGCTTGTTGACGGCCCGCGAAAACGGTCCCGGTTTCGGCGTTTGAAAAGATTGAAGATTGTTAGAGTCGCCACCCGGATTTGAGGTCCGAACCCGAGAAACCGATCAAAAAACATGACTCGTTTGCCCATTTGAAAAATATTTCACTGATCATGGCGGAACCAAAGATTTCTCGGATTCGGGGGTTTGGTTACGAGAGGGGAAGGGTTTTACGGCACCCCTCTCGCCCGGTCCGTGAACCGGTCTCTACTCAACATTTTGTGGGATTTTGGAAATGTTTGAAATTTGATTTTAAACACGAAATGGGGGATACGGGGAATGGCAAACACGTAAATGAATATTAAAACACAAACTAAGTGATGGTGGATGCTTGTGTGAAGTGTACAATGCGATTACAGAATGATATAAACAAGGAAAATGACAATGAAGGAGAAAAATAGAACTTAAAACACCATTTTGAACAAAATTATTTATCTTTCCGACACTATTTGCATGTTTTGGAGGGTTTTGATATAGAAATGAGAAAAACATAAAACTACAAAGTTGTAGCCCTTCAAATTATCTACGTTTTGATATATAATACGTTGAAAACGGAGTTCGGAGTAAAACGTTATGGCTGAAACACTGTGACTGACTTTCTGTTGGGGTTTGAGCGCTCAAAGTGGATTGAGCGCTCAAGGTTAAGGGCTTGCCTTGAGCGCTCAAGCCCTTCCCAGATCACCAAATTCTGCTATTTTATGATACTTTTCAGACCTTGTAGGCTCATTTCAAGTATGAGGAACTTGAATGAGCCCACTGGTCTCCCTCAGCAAGACCAAAACAGTGATTTTCACATGGTTTTAACTACCTTTTGGCTTGATCAAGGCTTGAACTTGAATTTGGGCTTGATGGTGGTTGATTCTAGAGGTTTTGGTTGGTATTCTAGGTGAATGAGACAGTGTATATGGTTAATTGATGATCAATGGTCGGATTTGAAGCTTGAAAGGTGGTTTTTGCAAGTGGTTTAGGTGGTGAATGGGTGGTTTTGTAGAGAGAGAGAGAGAGGATAGTTTCTGGAGGAATTGAGAGAGCTGGAGTAGGAATTGGTAACCTGAAATCAGTGGGCAATGGGTGGTTTATATAGAAGGGAGAGTGGGAGGGAAGTGTAGAGAGAGAGAGAGAGTGGGTTTTGTATTTGGAATGGGTTAGGAGTAGTTTTAGGAGTAGAATAGGGCAATGTAGAATGTATTATACGTGTACAAGACGTATACAATCAGTTAGACGCTCCCCCCTGCAAGAAATCTCATGATGAGATACTCTGCAGAAAACTGATCTGGATCAGAGTTGAGTGCTCAAAGCCATGAGCTTGAGCGCTCAAGGTGGAATTTTGGGTTTGAGCGCTCAAGGTCCAGGGCTTGAACGCTCAAGGCTGTTGCTCAAAAGGTAAAACTTTGCGGGGCCGCCCCGGGTGCTACCGAACTCCGTTTTGTGCGTGGTTTGAAGCGTTGGAAAGCTTGATGAGTGTACTTTCTAACCCAAGTGGTTTGAACCCAAGATAATTTGTACATCCAAGTATGTGACCATTTTACCCTCAGAAGGTCGGGAAAATAAGTCATTTTGGTAAAACGGACACATCTCCCTCATTTCAAAATGGATTGAGACGCATTATATATCAATAAAGAGGGTTTTGAATGTACTAGAAGATGGTGTAGGCTTGGGTTTGTTTTGAAATGGTTTATGGATGGTTTGAAGGGTATTTTGGTCATTTTGGTTGGTTTAAGGTTGTTCTAGGAGGGTTTAGAATGGTTTAGGGTGGTTTGGTGAGTTCAAGCCTTGTTCTTAGCCTCGAGGTATGCACGATTGGTCTATTTCATCATCGGGAATGTTTGATAAGTTTCTCAGGTCAAAATCGGGGTGTCTACAATATTTTATTTAATTACACTTGTGCAATTATTATTACACTTGTGTAATTTTATTGAAATATGTGTTAATCAAAGCGGGTTTAATTCGAAAGATATCTTGTGGGATTTTTCAGATGTAACATTATTATCACGTAATTGTTGTGAAATGAAATACGGAGGCTGAATTAAAATTACATAATCGAAATTCAACAAGACTTCTTTGCTTGCATATCAGCACAGTGGTTTGTTTTTCGCCGGATTTGACGGAGCTCACGAACATCACATAGTTCCAAGAGTCACCTGCAATCAAATAAGTATCATAGCACTGAGAGGATGGTTTCAACCTTGAGAGATTCATGCAACAGAACATTTATAATAGAGGCATCCATTTCCACTTCAATTCCCTACAAGCTTTTTTCTCTTTCCACAAGTTACTAATAACAAGTGTAGAAATTACAGTTTGTCATTGCATGCATCTTTCGTGCTAATCTCAACGCATTGCTTACAAATTCTACGCGTTATTTGCATCTAGTTTTCACAGTAGTGGAGTTAAATTTGTGTTATTATATGTTACAAAAGTAGGGGTGAAAAAAAAACCGGCGGGACCCGAACCGAACCGAAAACCGAAATTTCGTCCGGTTTTCGGTCGGTACAAGCTAAAATAAAACCGAAAAAACCGAAATATATTCTCGGTTCGGTTTCAGTACAAGCTAAAATAAAACCGAAATAACCGAACCGAACCGAATTACGTTCACCAGTGATCTACACCGTCCCATCTCCTTTGATCTACACCGTCCAACTCTAAAATCTAAAACTAACCCTAATACATCTTTATCTTCTCTCCACACCCTACACGCCCCACGACCTCTGTTCTCTTCTCCCTCTTTTCTCCTCTCAGAAATCAGAATGAAGAATCTCATCTCTCCCCTCCTCCAAACACACCCCAAAATCAAACATGTTTTCTTTCTTCTGTGTTGGCAGTCCCTCCGTAAATTGAATCATCCTAACATCATAAAGTTTGAAGGAGATTGTCATGGAAAACAATGAGCTTTTCTTCATATTTGATTTTATGGTAGGATCTGACCCTTTTTCCTCTTTCTGATCTCTAAATGTTGATGGGTGAAATTATATTATTATAGTTATTTGCTGTTTCCACTGTGAATTCTTACTTTGTTTCCGCTTGAATCTGGGATTGAATAGGCCCAAGTGGCCTAGACCGAAAAACCCGATTACCCCGAAATCTCAGACCGAACCGAGACACCCCGAACCGAGGTCGGTCCCTTCTTTAAATCGGTCGGGATCGGTTTAGAGAAATCCTACCCCGAACCGAATCGGTCCAAGTAAGATTCACCCCGAACCGACCGAAACCGAACCAATTTCACCCCTACACAAAAGTGTAAAAAATGGGGTCAAATTGTGTGTGTTAGTTAGATGCACTTGTGTTCCAATAGTGTAACTGACATTGTGTTAAATTAAATGAATATTAGACCAAAATTGGGTCCTACAATTACCTTTTAACTTTCCAACGTCTAACTCGGAAAAAGAATCAGAGGACGACATAAATACAGAGCAAACAAATGGAGAACTCAAAGTCCTTTATCAATTTTTCTCTTTTTCAGAGCCTTGATCGATCCCATACTGATTTCTGCTACCATCACAAGTTCAACTCTAAGTAAACATTTTCTCTTCAATTCCCTACAAGCTCTTTTCTCTTCTCACAAGTTACTAATAACAGTTTGACCTCACTGCATCTTTCGTGCTACTCTCAACGCATTGGTCACAAATTCTACGCGTTATTTGCATCTTTTCACACTAGTAGAGTTAAATTTGTGTTATTATATGACACAAAAGTGTAAAAAGTAGGGTCAAATTCTGTGTGTTAGATGCATTTGTGTTCCAATAGTGTAGCTAACATTGTGTTAAATTAAATGAATATTAGACCAAAAATGGGTCCTACAATTACTTTTTAACTTTCGAACGTCTAAATCTGGAAAAAGAACCAGAGGAAGACATAAATACAGAACAAACAAATGGAAAACTCTAACCTTTTTCAATTTTTCTCTTTTCAGAGCCTTGATCCCATAGTGATTTCTGCTACCATCACAAGTTGACCTCTAAGTAAACATTTTCTCTCTCTCCACACACACTTTAATTCCACCCTAATTAAACTATTACGGCCAAAAAAAAAAAAATGTTTACTAACTTACCTAACTGCTGGTTAATCTGTGCCTTTAACTATTTCCCTTTGGATAAAAGACATGCGAACAGATTTTTTTGAATTTGTGAGCAACGACTGATCATATTTTGGCTTCGAATAAGCTATGACCCACAATCCACCTAAAAATTATACATTACGAAAGTTTAACATCTCATACCGTTGCTCCGAGCCTCATTACATAATAGTACAACTGGCAGCAGCAACAACATGATGAACAGCATCAACAGCATCAACAGCAGCAGCAACATGATTAACAGCATCAGCAGCATCAAAAGCAGCAGCATCAAAAGCAGCAGAATGAAAAGCAGTAGCATGATGAACAGCATCAACAGCATCAGAAGCATCAAAAGTAGCAGCATGATGAACAACATTAGCAGCACTGTGGACTTTCTTTCCAATTTTGACACCAGTGTTAAATCCTCTAATTACTTTCTCCAATTCCTGCTATAAGCACAAAAGCAGAATTACCAGATACTTACAAATAGTTCAAGTGCTGTGCTGTCAGCAATTTTCCTACTGGTCTCATATGTTTTAACTTTTAAGTGCTTCATTTTTCTTTCTTATTTTTAGAAGAAAAGGAATTTTAGTAATCTCAAAATATTACGAAAAGATTAAAGGGAGAGGGAGATAACGCATCATAGCTCAAAGGTGATCCATTCTAACTAGTTTTTTTTTTTTTTTTGAACGGCAAAGAGAATTTTATTAATCTTTGAAAACGAATTACAAAGATTAAAAGAGCTGGAAAAGGGCATCACAACGCAATAGAGACATCCCAACAAGGTTGGCACCCCTCTCCGCGACAATCATAAACAACTAGGTTGGCAACCATAATTAGTTAAACTCAGTTAAAATGATTATGGTTGCCATTCTAACTAAGTTGGCAACCGTAATCAGTTAAACTCAGTTAAAATGATTATGGCTGCCATTCTAACTAAGTTGGCAACCATAATCAGTTAAAATGTTCGGTGAGTAAGTAAAAAGCAAAAGCATGCATTGGATAAACAACTTTAATGCTTGATCATTAAAGGTTTAAGCTTACAAATGACCTTGAATGTATTCAATATAAATTTTGCATAAATATATAGTGTGTACTCTGTAGTATCTCTTCTGCAGATTAAGGGGTGCCTTAGCCCAAATTATATTTTCGGTTTTTGTTTGAATTAGTCAAGTTTTATTTTTTAACAATTGTCTTGTTTATTGAGATGAATGGAAAAAGCAAAAACTTACGACCACAAAATCCACAAAAAAAAAAAAAAAGTTTAAAGACAATTGCCTTTACTGTAATGATAAAAACAATTGTCTTAAACCGGTCCTCATGTTGTACTCCTGGAAGATGCTGCCATGGTTTAGAAGGAATTTGGCTTCTAGATGAAATGAAAAGAAAGGTATCAATACAAAAATGTCAGGGTGCATGAAAAATTCCGAAAACGCTCAGGAAAGAGAAATATTGGACAACTGATTAGATCCATAAATTGTGAACCTAAGCCATCCATTTCTCGTTCCTGGAAGTTTTCGGAGAAATTATTTCTACTCCCTCCGACTCCTCTATGCAATATTGGGAGAGGTCCTTGCCTTGTTTGGTTATTGTATTATTTTTCCTACTTGCTTTTCTTTCTCTGTTTTTTTATCTTTTATTTTCTTTTTTTGTTTCTTTCCTCCAATTTTTTGTTTGATGGCTTAGGCTTTCACTTTGCCTCTTGTATCAATAGCATGAAGCAGGTGTTTGTTCTCTTTTTCCTCGATGTACCCTTTTGAGTTATTAATAATGTAACATATATTTTTGCCGAACAAAAAAAAAACTATTTTTATTTTCATCTTTTCTGATCTTTTTTTAACTTCGGTACATTATTTTCTTATTTATCTATCAAGACAAATGATTAACCCGAAAATGGTAAGGATGCCAACCTACCTTTTTAAAACTCATGTATTTATAGTGTTGATGCAACGTCAACCCTCTTTCGATTTATCTTTTTCGAGTTTTATACTATCTTTTACTTTGCCGATGAAAATACATCTCTTCGTTGTAGCATAAAAATAATGTCTATTATCAAATAGAACTTACACTTTTTGAGTAAGTTTTACCCGCTGCTGAAGTGTTGTCCTGCAATCACAGTGTAGTAGAACTTAAGTTATTTTGACAATATGAAAATAACGTAACAAAGATATAACGGAAAGAACATGCATACAAATCTCAAGTATAGTTACATATGTAAACAATTACCTCTTTAATTAGCCAATCTTATCGATTACTACTATTTCTCCTAGAGTACTTAATATTCAAGGAATATCAATTAAGATTATATTTTTAAATATAAATATCAATTTATTTTATTCTTGACTTATTTATTTATTTATTTGGATATGCTCTATTCGGAGAAACCCCAATCCCCATCGGGAGGTGGGTTTGGTTCTTCATCTAATATTCCCAATAGGGATGGGGTGGGGATGGTGAAAGATTTTTCAATCGGAGATCAAGTATAGAATAGGGTGCCCCGATTCATACCCTACCCGTTGCCATCCCTAATAGGTTTTCCTAATAACAAATAACAGACCACTTAATTGCGCCCAATTGGCTCATGACAGCTTCAAGCCTTCAATCAACGCTAAACAAAACCAACCCTAAACATGTTTAAAAAATATCCATGAATGTTTCTCTAACCGGCTCATTTTATTTTCTACAGAATTCGAACAACTCCTTGATCGGCTCAGTACAGCAGGCATGTTTACAGCTAAAAACTTGCTCTAGAGTAAGATAAACGATACGTGTGTTCGAGGAGAGCGTAGAAGAAGGAGTGGACATGGTTGAAGTTGTTATTATGATAACACAAACGGAAGAGATCGTATGTCGTCTTACCAACATTTTATTTTTTAACAATTGCATGTCTTGTTTGTTGAGATGAATGAAAAAAAGCAAAAACTTACCACCACAAGCCGAAAACCAAAAAAAACAAGAAAAATGTTTAAAGACAATTGCTAATGATAAAAACAGTTGTCAGCAATTGTCTTTAAACCGGTCCTCATGTTGTACTCCTGGAAGATGCTGCAATGGTTTAGAAGGAATTTGGCTTCCAGATGAAATACAAAGAAAGATTTGTGTACGTACATGTCTTTATCTGATGCAATACAAAAATGGCAGGGTGCATAAAAACTTTTTCCGAAAATGTTTAGAAAAAAGAAATGTTGGACAACTGATCAGATCCATAGCTTGTGAACCTGAGCCGTCCATTTCTCGTTCCTAGACGTTTTCGGAGAAAGTTTTTCTACACCCTCCTATTCCTCGATGCAATATTGGGAGTGGTCCTTGCCTTGTTTGGTTATTGTATTATTTTTCCTTCTTGCTTTTCTTTCTTTGTTTTTTATCTTTTCTTTTCTTTTTTGTTTCTGTCCTCCAATTTTTTGTTTGATGGCTTAGGCTTTCACTTTGCCTCTTGTATCAATAGCATGAGGTGGGTGTTTGTTCGCTTTTTCCTCAATGTACCCTTTCGAGTTATTAATAATTTAATATATATATTTTTGCCGACCAAAAAAAAAACGATTTTTATTTTCTTCTTTTCTGATCTTTTTTTAACTTTGGTACATTACTTTATACTTTTCTTATTTATCTATCAAGACAAATGAATAACCCGAAAATGGTAAGGATGCCAACCTACCTCTTTAAAACTCATGTATTTATGGTGCTGATGCAATGTCAACCCTCTTTCGATTTATCCTTTTCCAGTTTTATACTATCTTTTGCTTTGCCGATGAAAATACATCTCCTCATTGTAGCATAAAAAAAAATTTCTATTATCAAATAGAACTTACACTTTTTGAGTGACTTTTACCCGCTGCTGAAGTGTTGTCCTGCAATCACAGTGTAGTAGAACTTAAATTATCTTTTTTTTTAAAGGAAAAAGATTTTATTAATCAAATATCCGATATACAAGATTAAACGGGGCAAGACAATATGAAAATAATGTAACAACAAATCATTTGTCAATATGAAAATAAGTTATCTTGACAATATGAAAATAATGTAACGAAGATATGTTAGCTTTGTGTTCAATAGATAGAAAGTATGATGATTGATGATTACAACTTGCAAGCGAAACTTAGGGTCCGTTTGGGAGCCTCTTTTTTGATTTTTTGGTTTCTCTTTTTTGGTTTATGAGTGTTTGGCAGCCAAGGGGAGAAAGAGTTTTCCCAAAAACTGTTTCTCCATTTTTCGGGATAGAGAGCAGAAATCAAAAAGAGGTTCATACCTCCTTTTCAACTTCTACTTATGGATTTCTCTCATCTCTCTCTCCCAAAATGCATTCTGCACATTTCTCTCAAACACTCATCCCAGATTCAAAAGTCATTCTGGTCATAATCCAAAAAATCAAAAAGCCAAAAACTTAAAAATGAAAAGCTGAAAAGTAGGCTCTCAAACACCCTCTTATATGGGCTTACATAACGTTCTAGGAAAACGACCTACAATTTAACAAGTATCACATAACAATCCATCAAGTTATTAAAATACTGAAACAACCCAAAAAAAAAAAAGGAGAATGTGAAACCGTCTAATATAGGGTATAATCAAAATTAAAACCTAAAAATATAAAAGAGCAGGGGACTCCATTCGTGCACGGATGAGCCAACTAGTGTATATAAACTATAAAGGGAGAAACACTTGAATTTACAGCTAAAACTTTGTTCTAGAATAGAATACACATATACATAAATCATACATGTTGATTACCTCCCATGGTTTGGTGCGGAGGAGAGCATAGTTGTCCAAGAAGGAGGAGTGGACATGGTTGAAGTTGTTATTACGATAACACGTACAGCAGAGATCGTATCTCGTCTTACCAACATTGTAACATTCGACACATATGAAGTAGCGGCCCAGCATGCGGGACGCACATCCATCACAGTACACAAGCCTGCGGCACTTCAACATATAGTAGAAAGTAACAAATTCCTCAAAACCAAGAGTGCCGTCGAGGTTTTTGTCGAAGAGTTCGACGCATACTTCATAGGCGGAATTGGATAACCCTTGGATACTCACTTTCCCGTCACGGTTTGCGCCTAGGCTTTCGAATAAATTCCGAACCAATTGCCTTTGGTAGTCGGACAACGTGGCATAATATGTCATTCCTAGGTAGCGCATATCCTCCATCTTTTCTTTGATATCCTGCAATCACAAAATGTAGTCCAACTTAAGTCATCTTGACAGTATGAAAATAACGCAAAGAAGATATGTAACACTGCTGCAGATTAAGGGGCCCTTTGGACTAAATTATCATTTCATTATTTTCGTTCGTCTTTTTGATGTTTCATATATAGCTTCATGTTAGTGGTTTTGAATTAATCATAATTCGCCTATCTAAACAAGATAAATTTAAAAAATAATGAATTTTGACCATAAGCAAAACAGTCCACTAAAATATTCCCACGTGATCATATAGAAAAACATGTGATCATATAGATCAGCCCTTTTTAAAAGAAAAATGGAGATTCAGCTAGTTCATAGCGAGAAGTACATAACTAATTTATATACGTACCTCGCATTGTTTCTTGCGGAGGAGAGCGTTGGTGTCCAAGAAGTAGGAGTGGACATGGCTGAAGTTCTTGTAACGATAACATGAACAGCAGAGGTCGTAAGACGTCTCCTTATTATCAAACTTGTAACACTCGACACAGACGAAATAGACGCCCCATAGAAACGACCCACAGGCGTCACAGACCCTAGTCTTTGAGTTAAATAACACATAGGAACAAGCAACAAATTCCTCAAAATCAAGAACACCGTCGTTGTTTTTGTCGAGATGCTTAAACAGGTCGATTAGGGCGACACTAATTCTTCCACTGTCTTTATAACTTTTGAAAAGTGCTGTACTCACCCAAGGTTACTTGGCGATCTCCATTGGCGTCCTTCTCTTCGAACAACCGCAAAACCTTTTTCTTTTGGTCCATGGACAGGTGCTCGTAATGTGCCATTGCTGCCTTGTGCAGATCACCCTCCATCTCTCTCTCTCTCTCTCTCTCTCTCTCTCTCTCTAAAATTATTTGTGTTTTTTCAATGAAAGGGTACGTAGTACCGTGCATATCCTTGTACTTATAGAGTTACAAACTTTACAGCAAAGTTAATAATTTTATCTACAGTAACGTTGAAGTGAGGGGAGGGGACCATTGTTGAAAGTTAAGACCGAGACCTTATGACAACCGTACCGTCCCAACCAACTGCATGAGTTTTTCAAAAGATTTTAGTAACCCAGTTGCTAAAATCATAGTTGATTTTTGCCTAAAAGAAACCATAATTTTAGTACTTAGTAAACTCATTTGCTAAAAACATGATTGATTTTAGCAACTGGGTTGCTAAAATCTTTTGAAAAATTCAGTATGTTTGTGTACACCTTCCTCTCAGAATATTATTTCAAATTAAATTATGCCCAAAAGAATTTAAAAAACCTTTTGAATCAGGCTTTGAAAAAGAAAATTACACAATCTTTATAATATGGCAATTAATTAAAAAATTAGCAAAACAAATCAATGTTTCTTTATCAAAAGGAAAACGAGTGACTAGGATTCAAACAAGCCACACAAAAAAATAACTTTCATTAACTTTTACGAATCATCCAGTAATGTCATCACAAAATTTAAGAGGTTCATTTATGAATTTAAAAAAAAATTAATATATAAAATATTTTTTTTTTTTCTTTGTCGGGGGATCGGCTGACCCCACTCCCAATTTGGTGGACTCGCCAGTGACTCAGCTCTCCCGCGGTCACAAATGATCTGATTTGTTCATATTATAGGAGGGATTGTCGAACAGTAGGTTGACGCAAAGCTTTAGCTTGATTGGATACCCATATATATCCACTGCTTGGAGAAAAATGGTCCGGAAGTTGATCTTCTTGCGTGGGCATTCTAGCCTTCGGGCATGCGCAAATTTCAGAGAAGCCGAGTCAACTCTGGGTATGATATCTTCATGTTTTATAATTTGGATAGTTTTGAAGTAACCACGTAAAAATTCATAATCTAGATTATTGGATTATTTATTTTATTTTTATTCAATTTTTTTTTGCATTTGTCAGTTTTGCGTCAAAATTGTGGGGTTTTTAGATTTCTCTCAACGAGACGAATCTGGCAAGTATAAAATTATGGTCAAAACTCAAATTTTTTTAATGAAGCCAAAATTAATCCAATAATCCACGTATTTTCGGCTTTATTCAAAAAAATATTTGGTTTGACCATAATTTTATACTTGTTAGATTTGTCTCGTCGAGAGAAATCCAAAAACTAAAAAATCTTGACGCAAAACTAACAAATGCAAAAAGAAAATTTTGAATAAAGACAAAACCAAAAAAACCGGATTAAGTTGTTTTGCCAAAGGAGCCCAAAGTAGGAATGCAAATCTCTCTTGCAGCAGAAAAAGAAAACAATTACTCTCTCCTTCCGCATTTGTTTGTCTCTTTTTGAATTTCATGCCATTTTTAATTTATTATATCTTTCAATATAAATCTCAAAAAATATGCAGTATAGATTTTGTTTTATAGATCTCAATTTATTAATTTCATACTCTTGGATGCTCACTCTCCCGTCTTCGTTTATGTCTATTGAGCCCTGTTTGGCGACTGGATTGCACCCGGATTTGGCTCACCTCCAGATTTGTAATCCAGGGCCCACCTCCAGCCGGCGTTTGGCGCACAATTTTTGTCCCCAACTCCACCTGGACTATTTTCACTGTTTGGAGTGCAAATCCGACTTCACCCGGATTTGCCAAATCCGACTTCACCCGGACTTCACCCGGATTTGCCAATAACAAGGGTGGATTTCGGGGGTTTTTGTACCTATTTTAACCCTCCAAATCCAGGTGGTTTGGAGGGTTTTGAACAAAAAAAAAAAACTGAAACAGGAGTAATTACCATTGTCGAAGCAACCATCTTCTTTGCCGAAGAGATTACCATCGTCGTGGGAGCAACCATGGGTTTAGATCTAAAAAAGTTTTTGGCCTGAGAGGGGCAAAACCATCGTCGGAGCAACCATGGGGTAGGAGGAGGTGGTGGCGGCTTGCCGGTGGAGATGTGAAGTCAGAGGAAGAGGAGCCTGTCGGCCTGAAGCCGTCGCCGTTGTTGATCCAAAATGGGTGGTCTCTTTACTTTGATCTGCTCAAAATGGGGAGGAAGATGATGTAAATTGCCCTCTTATATATATATATATATATATATAGGTTCCACTTCTCCTCCAGACTCTGGACTTCCGGACCTCCATGATCCGAGCATTTTTTTGACGATCCGAGCCGTCCAATGTATTCAGAAGGTGTTTTCAAGGGTCTATGCGGGAAATCTTCAAAAAAAAAAAAAACCGGGAAGGGCTTGATCTAAGTAGTTTTTTCGCGAAAAACTACTTGGATCAAGCTCTTCCCGGTATTTTTTTTTGAAGATTTCACGTGTGGACCTTGGAAAACACCTTTTGAACACATTGGCCGGATCGAATTTTCCCAAAATAATTTGTAACACAAAAAAAACACCCCAAAGGCTTCAATCCGGGATCCCGGATTACAAGCCTTGGGTATATATATATATAGGCAAAGCTTCTTAAACAGGATCCGGACCTCCATGATCCGAGCATTTTTTTTGACGATCCGAACCGTCCAAAGTGTTCAAAAGGTGTTTTCAAGGTATTTCAGGTTTTTACGAAAAACTGCTTGGATTAAGCTCCTCCCGGTATTTTTTTTTTGAAGATTTCTCGCGTATACCCTTGAAAACACCTTTTGAACACTTTGGACGGTTCGGATTTTGCAAAACAAAAAAACATCCCAAAACCTCTAATCCGGGAATCCCGGACTAGAAGCTCAGCGTATATATATATATATATATATATATATATATATATATATATATATATATAGGTAAAACTTCTAGTCCAAACCTCCCGAAAATAAGGAAAAAATGATTTTTTTTTTGTTTTTCAAATTATTTTTGGAAAATCCGAACCGTCCAATGTGTTTAGAAGGTGTTTTCAAAGGTCCTAGCAGGAAATCTTCAAAAAAAAAATACCAAGAAGGGCTTGATCCAAGCAGTTTTCGCAAAACTGTAAAATACAGTTTTGCAAAAACTGCTTGGATCAAGCCCTTCCCGGTATTTTTTTTCAAAGATTTCTCGCATGGACCCTTGAAAACACTTTCTGAACACATTGGACGGATTGGATCGTCAAAAAAATGCTCGGATCATGGAGGTCCGGAAGTCCGGAGTCCGGACTAGAAGTGCTCCCTATATATATATATGGGGCCGGTTCCCCTCACACTTGAAAAAACACATAAAAAAAACACAAGATTTTGTTCTGGGCCCCACTGTGACGTTCTGAACCGTTGATCTTGTTTAAATGAGTAAAATAAGGGGTCCTGCAAAAGTTTATGCTTAATTGGATATCGGTAAGTGCTTAATCCAAATAGTTTTGCAAAAACTGTGACAGGAACTAGTGTTTTTAAAATCGTTTGAATCAAACACTTACCGATATCCGATTGAGCTGAAATTTTGCAGGACCTTTTATTTTACTTATTTAAACAAGATCAACAGTTCAAAACATCACAAGGAGGCCGAGAAGAGTGTTGTGTTTTTTTATGTGTTTTTTTAAGTGTGAAGGGAACCGGCCCCTATATATATATATATATATATATATTCATTAATAATATTAAGGAGTACTTAAAATTTTTGCCGGAAAACTTAAAAAGTAAACCAACTTATTACAACTGAAGCGAATTAAATTCTAATAGTCTTAAAAACTTAAACATTTATTAAAAGTTCAACTGAAATAAGGACAGAGCCATCTAATAAATCCCTACTTCGATAAAGCCACGGGTCCACCACTTGTTCCCCACCTAGCAATCTCCCTTGCCTCAAATTCAGGTGGCAGCAAATCTCCTTCATTCCCCGGCGTTGGGGACGTTGATGGCCACAAAAAAAGCACCGTGAGTGATTTAACTACACTCAATAGGGTACCGAAACTACCCCTTTACAAAAGATTACTCATGCAATAGTCAAACATATAAAACATAAATTTTAAAGCATAGGACAGCCCGATTACCACAACATGTCTAAAAAATAGTGGATTCAGTAGACTCAAAATTTTCATCATCAATCTCGAGGTTTCACAACCCAAACCTCATGAACCTCATGAATTCGGTATCTCATACCAATTCATCAGGCTATCCGATATCGGTTTCCATCCACAATATAAACAATCTATTGGGCTCCCGTCCACCATGCCTAACTCTCCAGGCCCATGGCACCGCTCAAATACCCCTGGGAGTATATTGCGATAATTGGCTCAAGACCCATATCGGATACAACGTCCCATTTCCACATTCGATAAACAGCCACGCATATTTTAACCATTTACTCAAATAAATCACAAAAATTAATTAACATAGGATAAATGATTTATTAATTCCAGTAAGCCAAAACATCACATGCGTCTAATTATAGCCTGTAACGAAAAGTTTAATAAAGAAATTGAATAGCTTATGCTAACAAGTCAATTATCTTCCCAGTTACTAAAAATAGCAAACAGGTTTCAAAAATCACGAAATTTTACAGTAAAATAGTTCATCAAATTTAACACAAGTTCACTGTTTTGAGCGAAGCCTAAATCCAATCCTAAATGGAACAAAACAATGTTTTAAGGTCAAACAGTGAATCTGTCCCGAAACTGTACAGTACAGCAAACTTTGAAAAAATGATAACTAATTCTACGAATCTCGGATTGAGAAGAGTTCTATATAGAAGTTTCTTATCTTTTCGAGATCTACAACTCTTCAGTTATGAGTTTTCCTCGGTTCTGACCCGAAAAGGTCCGAATAATTTAAAAACAGAAACTGTACACATACTTCACGTTTTTTTTAGTTTTCACACAACTCCAACCACACGATCATTAACGATTCAATTTCCACAGAAACTATACAAAACTATAAATTTTCTAATTACCCCACGGTATACGATATACACATGAATCACGTAAACAGTAATCCTAAGTAAAAGCTAAGTTCCGAAAACCCTACCTTTCTTCCGAAGTTTCAAGCTTAACACGAAGATTTTTGAAGATGCGAAAACGTTAACCACCACGATAAAAAGAATCTGCGGTAGACGGACAATTAAACATGAGAGTGGAAGAATTTTTTTCGAGTATTAATTTGAGGAAGAAAAAGAAATAAATAATTGAGAGAGCATTAATTATTAGAAGGATTTAAGAGATGAACTTATGGAAGGGAAGAGAGATTGAAACCTGCTAAGAGAGAAAGAGAGGGTCGGCTAGGAGAATGAGAGAATGAGGAAAAATGAATTAATATAGGGAGATAAATATAGGTAGTTAATTAAGAGATAAATGTTGGGGTAATTAAATAGAAAGAGAGCAAAAGAGGGAGAGATATGCCGTATGAATAGAGAGAAAAGGGAGAGAAAAATTAGGAGAGATTTATGGCAAGTGGTGGGAAGTTATTAGGAGTGTGATAGGAATTGTAGGTTTTTTTTTTTTTTCAAATTAAAACACTAATAGATATATACTACAAAATTAACTCTTTATCTACTCTACATAATTATCCATTAGTTAAAGAATAATTCAAATTATGATATCCATTCTTTTTGTAAAAGAAATTAATAAAATTTTTATTAATGTAACAAATAACTAAAAAAAATATCGGGTCTTTACATATAATACTACTTATTACCCACCACCACCTAACTTTATAATACAAATTTAAATTGTCTATTAATTTAAAAATTAAAAATTTAACTTTCTGATTTTTTTTTTTTGAATTTTTTTTCATAATTATTATTTATAAATATGTAATACACTTTTAATATATTTATGTAATTATTGTGTATTTATTCTAAGTATTATGTATTTATTTTAATTATAATGAAATTACACCATATTGTCAATTAAATTAATGAATTGGGGGCAATTCAGTCATTTACCCTCTTATCCACTCTCCAAATTCTCCTTCTCAAAATATCATCCAAAACACCTCACTAACAAATCCACCCTTCTTATGAGGTGGGGCCACCCTCATTACAAATTCACCTTCAAATCCACCTTCATTACAAATCCACCTGAAATCATCTCCAGTCGCCAAACGGGGTGTTGATGTGTAGAAACTCAAAAGCATTTGTTGTTGGTCGTGGGACATGTTGGCGTAATACGCCATTGCTGCCCCGCGCATCTCCTCCATCTCTCTTTCTCAGTATTACTGTTTTCTTTATGAGGTGCAGTACTGTTACTTAGCATATCCTTGTACTTGTAGAAGGAGAAATATTAAATTACTTTGTTCACTTCACATTTCTAAAAAAAATTTTGAAAAATATTCTTTCCTCATCTCTCATCTTTTCAATCATTAATCACATTTTTCTCTCTACTCATGCCTCTCTCTCCAATCATTATTCTCATTTCTCTCTCTATCTCTCTCCAATTATTACACATCTCTCTAACTATTAATTTTTTCAAAAATCCATCTAAATACTATCTCAAAAATATTTCTCAAAATATTATTCTTAAAGCTCTCAACCAAACAAAGTGATTACACTCGCGAAGTCCGAAAGGAAAGTGTTAAAAATATTACTACTTCCTCCGTCCTATATTTCTTGTCTAGTTGCACTATTCACAGCACCTCAAAAAATTGTTTATATTTTCAAATGTATAATGTTATATATATTCACTATGGATCTTGTTTGATAGCTCTCGATGAGTTCTATTAAACAAAGTTTTCAAAATTGTAAAAAACATTATAGATTGAAAGATATAAGCAATTAAAAAATGACACGCATGCCCGTAAATGATCAACAAATTTGGGACGGAGGGAGTAGTAATTTGTAATCTAGAGTTGTGTAGAAGTTTATAATAAAATATCTAGTATAAAAAATCATTAGAATATTGTGGAATGTAATGGCAACTCTTGTAATTCACGTGTAGAGTTTTCTTGTAGAACCTAGGCTAATCAGTGGAGTGAGTCGGTTCTACCTAGGTCGACAGAAGTATGTCGTTTTGGGGATCCGTAAATAGAGCAAGTTGTAGTCAACTAAAGGTGTGTTTTGGCCTAAAAAGTTGGCTAACTTATTTTTTCG
Organism: Vaccinium myrtillus; assembly: GCA_016920895.1. Taxonomy (NCBI): domain Eukaryota; kingdom Viridiplantae; phylum Streptophyta; class Magnoliopsida; order Ericales; family Ericaceae; genus Vaccinium; species Vaccinium myrtillus. The sequence goes on along the minus strand of JADGMU010000447.1, from coordinate 13,697 downwards.
TCTTTATTTGATTTTTTTCGTGTTTTTTAGTTTTCCATCAACTTTTTGTGTATTATTGGTTCGTCTCGGCGAGAGGAATAAAAAAAGTAAAAAATTGTGATCAAATCATAAATTTTTTTAATAAAGACAAAAATAAGTTAAAAGACAGTTTTTTACACTTTTTCGATCTTATTCAAAAAAATTGAGAGTTCTAATCATAATCTTTTACATCTTTGGATTCCTCTCGCCAAGACGAACCAATAATACTCAAAAAATCGATGTAAAACTAACAAACGCAAAAAAAAATTAAATAAAGACAAAACAAAAAGTTAAGTTGGTCTACGCGGGAAACCTTAAAAAAAAATACCGGAAAGGGCTTGATCCAAGCAGTTTTTCGCAAAAACTGTATATTAAAAAACTGTAATATATACCGGGAAGGGCTTGATGCCGGTATTTTGTTTTGAAGATTTCCCGCGTAGACCCTTGAAAACACATTTTGAACACTTTGGACGGTTCGAATTTTGCAAAAACAATTTGCAAAACAAAAAAACACCCCAAAACCTCTAATCCGGAAATCCCGGACTAGAAGCTCAGGATATATATATATATATATATATATATATAGATAGGTTAAGCTTCTAATCCGGACCTCCATGATCCAAACATTTTTTTGACGATCCGATCCGTCCAATGTGTTTAGAAGGTGTTTTTAAGGGTCCACGCGAGAAATCTTCAAAAAAAATATACCGGGAATGGCTTGATCCAAGCAGTTTTCGCAAAAACTTTATATTTACAGTTTTTGCGAAAACTGCTTAGATCAAGCCCTTCCCGGTATTTTTTTTTTTGAAGATTTCCCCTGTGGACCATGAAAAACACCTTTTGAACAAATTGGACGGCTCGGATTTTCCAAAACAATTTGCAAAACAAAAAAAAATAGGATTTTCCTTCAATCTGGGAGTCCGGATATATATATATTTCCTAATTTTGTAATGCTACACATTTACCCCATATTTATAATACTACTTATTACCCCCCACCGCCTAACTTTATAATACAAATTTAAATTGTCTTTTAATTTGAAAAAATTTAACTTTCTGATTTTTTTTTGAATTTTTTTCATAATTATTATTTATAAATATGTAATACACTTTTAATATATTTATGTAATTATTGTGTATTTATTCTAAGTATTATGTATTTATTATGTATTTATTTTAATTATAATGAAATTATACCATATTGTCAATTAAATTAATGAATTGGGGGCAATTCAGTTATTTACCCTCTTATCCACTCTCCAAATCCCCCTTCTCAAAATATCATCCAAACACTTTACTAACAAATCCACCCTTCTTATGAGGTGGGGCCACCCTCATTACAATCCACCCACATTACAAATCCACCCAAAATCATCTCCGGTTGCCAAACGGGGCGTTGATGTGTAGAAACTCAAAAGCATTTGTTGTTGGTCGTGGGACATGTTGGCGTAATACGCCATTGTTGCCCCGCGCATCTTCTCCATCTCTCTTTCTCAGTATTACTGTTTTCCTTATGAGGTGCAGTACCGTTACTTAGCATGTCCTTGTACTTGTAGATGGAGAAATATTAAATTACCTTGTTCACCTCACATTTCTAAAAAAAATTTTGAAAAATATTCTTTCCTCATCTCTCATCTTTTCAATCATTAATCACATTTTTTCTCTAATCATACCTCTCTCTCCAATCATTATTCTCATTCCTTTCTCTATCTCTCTCCAATTATTACACATCTCTCTAACTATTACTTTTTTCAAAAACCCATCTAAACACTATCTCAAAAATATTGAAGAAGTATGTCGGTTTGGGGCTCTATAAATAGAGCTCGTTGTATTCAATCAAGGGTGTCTTGTACTCCTCCCTAATAAAACGAAAAATGATACATACACTCATTTTAAAATTCTCCCACACCCTCTCTCACACATGGGCCAGATGTGACCACACCCCACCCAGAGAGAGGCAATTGAGTTATTCCGTTCTAATAAAACAAAGCTTTTAAAAGTCTTCCACCATATTTCAACAATCAATCAATCAAGCGTGTCTTGTACTCCTCCCCAGGCAACTAATAAAACAAAGCTTTTAAAAGTCTTCCACTATATTTCAACAATCAATCAATCAAACGTGTCTTGTGCTCCTCCCCAGACAACTAATAAAACAAAGCTTTTAAAAGCCTTCCTTTACCTATAACTCCAACTATCTCCCTAACTTTCTTTCTACTTTAAACTAGCACCCCAACAGAAACTAGCACCCCAACAGAAAGGACCTACCTCCGTACAACGCGGAATTAGAATATTATACCTCTTCCATTCCAAAATAATAATTCTTGTTATCTTCTTTTTGCAGAAAAAATCTAATCGTAAAAGTGGTCTAAAACTACCCAATGCATATGCTCGAGGTGAGAATAGAGTGATGAATTACAAAATGAACATCTGTTTACTTAAAAATAAAAATAGAAATTATGCAATCAATGATGTTTGATAGGCGCGTGAAATTCGTGAATTTAAGCTCCTAAGTAGGGTAGAATTAGTGCGTTAGACGTGCGGTTAAATCTCATTTTCCATTTAATGCGTGCACGTGGTTGGATTTTGTTTTGGGCTTTATTTACAGATATTATTGATGTGTTGGCGCTAACTAGAGACATTGAAGAGGCTGAGATGAAGCTTGAGAGCATGGGAGGCCATGGAGACTAAGTGGTGAAGTTAATTTCTCGAGGGAAGCAATTTGGATCGTCGTGAGCGCTACAAGGAATTTGACAGAGCGCTCGGGAATGGCACAAAAACTGAACAGAGCCTTCGCGAGCGCTACACCAAAAATGGTGTAGCGCTACCGTGATGCTTCGAAGTCCACGGTCAACTTTGAGGTCAACCAGTCAAAGCGCATCTAATTGGTTCGGGAGCGCTACACCAAAATGGGTGTAGCTCTACCGAGAGCTTAATTTGGCCAGGGAACAGAGGCGTTTTGGGTTTCGCGTGAAGTTAATCTCATTTTTTCGGATTTTTATTTGTAATTAACGGGGGTTCCGTATAAAAACCCCTTTAGAACTCGAAATTAGGGTTACGCACTTCATAGTTTACGCTTTATTTTCTTAACTTTGGCTGCTGTTTTCAGGATTAATTTGGGGGATTCAAGTTTAATCGAAGTTCTTCAGCTTTTCCAGTATTGATTTCTTGTTCTTAGAATCCGTTCTCTCGCCGCGAACTTGTGGTATCGTGTTTTATTTTTATTTCAATTGTTAAAACCATGTTTAGATCTAGGTTAAATATGTTTGCTGCGTTTAATAAAGTCATGAGTGAGTAGTTCCATAGAGTGCGGCCGCGGGGCGAAGGCACCCCGTGGCTAGACTAATCGATGTTCACCTCGGGTTCGACATAATTAAATTTTAAGAAATTTTGGGATACGAAACTTTTTCTAACGAACAAATCCCGGGCATCGCTGGAGTCCCTGTAAGCAGGGTGAAGGAATCCGGAGCCTTCCTCTCGATTGCACACGGAAACTGGTGACAGGTGGTGTGCATTCGTTAGAGAACTTTTTCCTATTTCAAAATCGATTATTTGAGCGAAATGTGACCCGAGTGAACATTGGTTGGGGCTAGTCGCGGACGCTGGAGTTCCCTCGACTGTACTCTCCTTTAAAATCCATAGTAATTTATTACATTCATTTAGTTGATAAATCAGTTGAGTTCACAAGGGGTGACTACCTAAGAGCCAGGTTAAGCTAGAATTCAACACTATCGAGTCAAACACCGTTCCTCCGTCTCTGTGGTTCGACTCCGGTACTTCCGGATATTGTGCTACACCGGCCGAGAGTCCTACGCTTGGGACGCGTCTTTAGTTTAATTTACATTCACCCGGTCAGTCAAGCAATGTTTCTCACAAGCATGTAAAGAGCTGCCTTTTGCCAATAGTCTCAAGTGTTTTGGCTACATGTAAAGAGCTGCCTTTTGACTTAAGAAGTTTTTGGCACGACCTTTTTTTTTTTTTTTTTCCAGAAAATTGGCCTAAAGGGAAATTTTTGAGGGTTCAAGAACAACACTAGACAAAAATACCCTTAATGATAAAAAAAATTACAAAAGAAAGGTCGGTCCAACCCGTAACTATTCCATTTGTTGTTGACTGACTAACCCTTTAAAGTGACAGGTCATGCTGTCACTTTTCGTTTCTTGACCCATCACTTTCTCTCTCTCTCTCTCTCTCATGCGTGGGTCAGACACTTAAATTAACTTTTTGACTCTTTCATTTTGGGATTGTGTTCAATTTTGGAGTTCAATTTTAGGCGGGTTAGGCTCTTTGGGTAGGTTATAGTGGGTTTAGATATTTTGAGTTTGGACACTTAGTGTGCACTTTCCAATTATATAGGATTTTAGTTGTTTAAGGATTTTCATAGGGCACCCTAGTGTTTTAGGCACTTTCATAGGGTACCCTAGGGTTTAGGTATATGGTGCAATTTCCAATTATAGGGTTTTAGTGGTTTAGGCTCTTTCATAGGGCACCCTAGGGTTTTAGGCACTTTCATAGGTCGGATACCCTAAAGTTTAGGTTTAGGCACTTTCATTAAGTTTGGGGGTTTAGACACTTTCATAGGATTCGGGGGGTTTATGCACTTTCATGCGCTAGTGGGGGCATTTTTGGAATGTGTAGGTGATTTGTTCTCTTGGCATTAAAGAATTAGTTTGTGTCTTATTTCCATGATTAAGTCCTATATCATGTCCTTGTCGAAGAAAGACCATCTTTTTGTGTGTTTATTTTAATTTTTCGGATTTTTGGATAAATTTATTACATTATATCATTCGTCTTGAGGTGAGGAATCAGAAAAATATAAACGTATAGCCCATATTTGAAAATTAGCATATAACTAGCCAAGTGACCGGCTTTGTTTTTTTTTTGGCAATTGATTAAGGGACACGCAATCCCAAAAGTATCTAACATTATGGGATGCATGGAGTATTATAAAGAGTCCCAAATGTACTAATTACATCATCAAAATTTCCCAGGAAAGAGCAAGAAATTAAATGGATAATAAACAGTTTAGAAAGTCTAGGTACCCATTCGGTACCCAGAAACCACTCAGAATTTGAACTCCAAAGGCCTAAATTCTGGCTGACTGAATCTGAAACGTTGCAGTTCAATTTCTGGGTAGTTTCTGAATACCCATTCTTGATATGTATGTACAATTTATAGGTCAAAACAATAGAATAATAAGACCACAATATTAGAAAATTTTGCACTAGCCTTTTCTAGCCATAAGCACGTGGGTCGGAAAAGACAAAATTGCACCTCGGAGTGGGGCATATGTGCCCAAATTTCTAGTCGCCCAAACGATAAGTTATGCGTGCTTTTTTAAAACTCTTATAGATTTCGTTCCATAATGTATTTTATATGCAATATGAATCTTATTCAATAGATCTCAATTAGTTCTATTAGACAAAATTTTAAAAACTTTGAAAACATTGCCGATAATAAGATATAGACGTTTGAAAATGACACGAATATTCGTCGGAAATATTTAAAATGGGACAGAGGGAGTACATCACTACGAGCAAGTTGAGCAAGAAAACAATTCCAGTATGGGACCCTGATATTTGACTTGACCTCGTTAGAGTGAGATATGGGTTGAGACTCAATAAAAGATTTTTTTCAGTAATTTTCTATCCACGAATTTTTGTGGTTCACTAAAAAAATTGGATAAACCATATGATCTATATATATAGAGAACCATGAAATCGTCTGATTTTTCACAGTCCACCAAAATTTCCAAACCCAAAGGGCACGTAAAAGAGCAAACTGTCACAATTTGAAGATAGTGACAAGCAAAAATTGGCACTGCACATAGACATGGTTGAAGTCTATAATTTCTCAAAATATTATTCTTAAAACTCTCAACCAAACAAAGTGATTACACTCGCGAGGTCCGAAAGGAAAGTGTTAAAAATATTACTACTTCCTCTGTCCTATATTTCTTAAAAAAAAGACATCAAAAATTAATTTATATTTTCAAAGATAACATAAATTCAACATGTTTGATAAAGGGGGTCCGAATAATTCTATTAAACAAAGTTTTCAAAATCAGAAAAAACATTATAGATTGAAAGATGAATTAAAAAACGAACGTTTATCGCCCGTAAACATCAAATCATTGGGACGGAGGGAGTAGTAATTTGTAATCTAGAGTTGTGTAGAAGTTTATAATAAAATATCTAGTATAAAAATCATTAGAATATTGTGGAATGTAATGGCAACTCTTGTAATTCACGTGTAGAGTTTTCTTGTAGAACCTAGGCTAATCAGTGGAGTGAGTCGGTTCTACCTAGGTCGACAGAAGTATGTCGTTTTGGGGATCCGTAAATAGAGCAAGTTGTAGTCAACTAAGGTGTGTTTTACAATCTTTTAAAACATGTTGAACATAACTTATTTTTTTACCATTTTATTTGATTTTTTCAAAAAATTTTAGTTTTCCATCAACTTTTTTAAAAAATTATTGGTTCGTCTCGGCGAGAGGAATAAAAAAAGTAAAAAATTGTGATCAAATCATAAATTTTTTTAATAAAGACAAAAATAAGTTAAAAGACAGTTTTTTACACTTTTTCGATCTTATTCAAAAAAATTGAGAGTTCTAATCATAATCTTTTACATCTTTGGATTCCTCTCGCCAAGACGAACCAATAATACTCAAAAAATCGATGTAAAACTAACAAACGCAAAAAAAAATTAAATAAAGACAAAACAAAAAGTTAAGTTGGCTTTTTTAGCCAAAACACACGTAATAAAACAAAGCTTTTAAAAGTCTTCCACCATATTTCAACAATCAATCAATCAACCAAACGTGTCTTCTACTCCTCCCCAGACAACTAATAAAACAAAGCTTTTAAAAGTCTTCCACCATATTTCGACGATCAATCAATTAAACGTGTCTTGTACTACAAACAACTTATTACACTATCGACCCTTCCTTTACCTATAACTCCAACTATCTCCCTAACTTTCTTTCTACTTTAAACTAGCACCCCAACAGAAAGCACCTACCTCCATATATACAACGCGGAATTAGAATATTATACCTCCTCCATTCCAAAATAATAATTCTTGTTATCTTCTTTTTGAGAAAAAATCTAATCGTAAAAGTGGTCTAAAACTACCAAATGCATATGCTCAAGGTGAGAATAGAGTGATGAATTACAATATGAACATCTGTTTACTTAAAAATAAAAATAGAAATTACGAAATCAATGATGTTTCTAAAATAGACAAAATTTTAAAAAAACTTTGAAAACATTGCCGATAATAAGATATAAACGTTTGAAAATGACACGGATATTCGTAGAAAACATTTAAAATAGGACAGAGGGAGTACATCACTACGAGCAAGTTGAGCAAGAAAACAATTCCAGTATGGGACCCTGCTATTTGACTTGACCACGTTGGAGTGAGATATGGGCTGAGACTCAATAAAAAGATTTTTTTCAGTAATTTTCTATCCACGAATTTTTGTGGTTCACTAAAAAAATTGGATAAACCATATGAAATCGTCTGATTTTTCACACTCCACCAAAATTTCCAAACCCAAAGGGCACGTAAAAGAGCAAACTGTCACAATTTGAAGATAGTGACAAGCAAAAATTGGCAGTGGGCTAGCTGTGAGGTTCTGTTTGGTAGATTTTAGTTTTTGGGTGGTTGTTTTGGATCTTTGTGTAGGGCTGTTGCTAGTTTTGTTAGCTTTGGTTTAGCGCTGCTTTTCATATCAATGTTTGTAGGCATATGAGTTTATCACCATGTCCTCTTTTATTTATTTATTTTTTTGATATCTTGTCAACGTCTTTATTTGTGTGGCCACCCTTAGGGAAAAATATATGCAAACCAAAAAATTTCAAATTTAGAAACAGAGATGGGCGATGAAGCGAGTTGCATTTTTTGGTTTCCACAACTGTTTTTTGCTTCAAATAAGTGATACCCAAGTGCTTATAATACTTCATTCTACATCGTTGCTCCGATCCTTATTACATTCTATGCCAAATGCTCCTGGGTGCTTCTTCTCCTATAGAAAGCAGGATTACAATCCCAACGAGTTCTCCAATTTCCGTATCACATTAACTTACTGTTGTGAACAGTTATCGTTGAAAAATTCACCGATATCCCAACCTAACATAATTTCTTGATTAGCTGTGTACCGAGGCCCTAAATCCATTAAAACACACAATTAGGTAAAGATCATCCGTTAGTAAATAGTATAAAGCACAGAAAGCATAAACAACTTCAACGCACGTTTCGTTTTATAACACAATGTATCCAGATCAATTTACCCGCACACCAACTAATCACTGGAAAACGTACCAATTCTATCATCGGCTAGCAGGAGGCTAAATTAAAGCAGGGACCTAGGTCCCGTGTAATTCAATGGGATTTATAATCCAATCGGATAGTCATACATGCTCAAACAAACTGCAGTTAAAGATTGATCTCGATATAATTGAATGGCTTACCACTTACAATGTTAAGCTTACAAATACAGACTCTAGTAGTTGCATCCAACGCAGGGGTAATTATGTTTCTATTTTCTGGATTTTACTTAGATTCACGTCTGGTATTTGAAATTAATCATTCGTCTCTTGACGAAATCATAAGTCTATAAAACAAAAAATTATGAGCAGAAGTATAAAAAAAATCACTCAGATTTTAAAACAACTCTCTTTAATTTCATTACAACGTGTTAGCTGAACTTTTTTTTAACTTCGATTCAAATTTTCAAACTTTTCAGATTTCTCTCGTCGAGACAAATGACTAAACAAAAAATATGGTATAGATGGTATTGAGAATATCAATAATAAAGTTACCCCTCTTTCTAATAACTTAATCTTTTAGATGAGATTGTGGTTAACAATTTGACAGGGCCATATGTGCCCAAATTTCTTGTTGCCCAAACGATAAGTAACTAGAAACAAATACATCACTAGCTAGGAGCAAGTTGAACAAGAAAACAATTCCAGTATGGGACCCTGCTATTTGACTTGACCTCGCTGGACTGATCAATGGGCTGAGACCCAATAAAAAGATTTTTTTGAGTACTTTTCTATCCACGAATTTTTGTGGATCTCTAAAAAAATTGGATAAACCATATGATCTATATATATAGAACCATGAAATCGTCTGATTTTTCAGTCCACCAAAGTTTCCAAACCTAAAGGGCACGTAAAAGAGCAAACTGTCACAATTTGAAGATAGTAATAAGCAAAAATTGTCACTACACGGAGACCTGGTTGAAGTCTATATTTTTTGTTTTCTTCATCATTTCATTTTTTTTACTTCTTTTTCCTCCTCCTATCCATTATTTATTTTAACTATTTGGTCAGTTTCTTGCCTTTCTGGCTTTTCAGGTCGTGGGTGGTTTTTTTCGCTGGTGTGCCACTGTCCCTTTAATCTTTATTTTCTTTTCAAAGATTAATCTTTGGTTTCTGCCGGTGGGTTCTCTGTTTCTGCTGCTACAATTTGGACTGTTGGAGTGAACTCTTTGTTTATTTTTTTCCTACGAGTTGGTGGACAAATGATTTATCATATTATGTATTATATGGGCTTTGCAATTATTTTGGAAATTATAGTTCTTCGTTATAGTCCAGACTCTGTTTTTTGGGCTTTGTCATTAATGGGATTTTTGAATCCCACTGGTGCTTGCAATTATATATTCCATATATAGATAATGGCCCATATCATAGATTTTTTATCCAATGTTGTGAATTATTTTTGTCCAATCAGGCCCAATTATCATTTTCAGTCTAAATCAATAAAATCGTTTTTTTTTTTTTTTTGGTGAAGAGATAAAAATTTAGTATTTGTGAAGTGCTAGTACAAACTGCCGCTGGCGAAAATCGTTGAAACCAGCTAAAACAAAATGAAACCGAACTGGTCTAAAAAAATTCAAACGGTTTTGTTTTTGTTTGGATTTTAGAAAACCGAAAAACTTTGGTTCAGTCCGTAAAAATCTCAAAAACCGGATTAAACTGAATGAATTACATCCCTTAAAAGCTAAATTTGATGAGTAAATGTAGCAAAATCCTCCAAAATTAGGCTTAACAAATCTTTTGCAAATTTGTTAAATTTGTAGTGTCTTTCCGGTTAACACGTGGCTTACTGCACCACTGTCTCCCCAGGCAGATTCCATTTTTAGAATTATTTTATTTTTTCTATTCATTTCAAAATTAATATAGCAATTCCAATACAATGTTTTGAAATGATAAGATTTGTCCAAATTTGTAAAAAATTTTTGAAGCCAAATTTGGTTAAATTTGAACCCATAATGTAAAAATGAATTACACAGGTAGGTAAACAATGCCATAGGTTATACTTTAGTAATTATTTACTACAATTTTTATAGTTGTCTTGTTTATTTCTCACTGTCAAAATATGCCTGAATCACCAAGTGGCCGGCATGGAGAACCGCTGCCTAGCACAAATAGTCTCACTAGTCCGATTATCACGAAACAAGTAAAATCGTTGTATGAATCCTACTTACAATCTAGAAAATAAACACATGGGTTGCCCAAGGATAAAAGTAGAAGATAAACACAAAAGTATTAGCGTTTTTTTTTTTTTTGTTACCTATAATAAAAGGAAAAACTCCCACTCCTTTCGTCCTTTTTTTTATGGCATTTTTGCCCTTCGCTTGTATTGTTATTTTCAGGTGGTGCATTATGAATCTTTTTGCCTAGCTTGTCTTGCTCACAAAGGGAGCCCTTAAATCCATTTAACCCCATTTCCCTTGTATTCATCAACACGAGAGGCTTTTCACTGAGACTTGACCATGTCCGGAAATAACACCCAAGTTGAAAGACTTTGGGAGCCGCCATGCATGACTTCAAAAGCGATCCACAAGTCTTCATACACACTTATCCTCAACGCTGCTACTATTCTCTCACAACACATCGCATAAAAAACCGTAAAAACCCAAAAAAATGGGTTAGTGGAACACCCCATGAGAAGCCATAGCTAGCCACAACCACCATGCGTTCTTAGTGATTCTATTGGCTCTTTTTTTCCATCATAATAAGACTTGATTCCAGGTTGTGGCAAGTATAGCTTCATGTAAACGCCTTCTAGCATGGAGAATGAGAGCCGCTCTCATCAAGTTCAAGGGTATCATATGGTTTCATAGGGTTTTATGGACGGGATAAGGAATGGGTTGCCGGCCCGGCCCCCGATTGGGTTGCCCACTTAATGTTAAGTTAAAAAAACAAAAAAACGTCAATGGAAGTAAAACCAAAAAAAAAAAAGAATCAGTGGGCATTTTTCTTTACTTCGAATTACATCAAATTTTAGGCTCCCAATGTCTTCAAGAGTTCTTTTTGGAAAATTACAAGATTACAACAATACAAACACAAAGGATAAAAGTAGAAGATAAACACAAAGGTATTAGCCTTTTTTTTGGAAGATTAACTATGGTTTGTGTGAAAAATTCATAAATTGTGTTAGCTCAATCCACTTTTTATTTTCAATTTTCAAATTGGGTTTTTTTTTTTGAATTGACTCTTCAAATATAATCCAAAGACAGTAGGGTTGATTTTTTTTCATCTTGACTCTTCTATTTTGAGTATGGTTCCGACTTGTTGAAAAAAATAAAGCCAAAAAAAAAAAAGTTTGAAAAGAAGATAGAGGGCCCTCAAAAAACAAGAAAAGAATTGTCTCTAAAAGAGAATAAAATCAAAACCCGAAAATGTCTAATGTCCATTTGTTATACTCCAAGAACTTTACTGGTTTTGGAAATAAAATTTATATATAAATTACAGCTTTTTTTCTTTTGTTAACTCTTCACAAGTGTCACGTAAGCCTTGTTTCATACCGGGCCGTTATAGAGAACTGAAAAATTGTTTAATTGGTGCTTGGTGCTGAAATTTGAGGGCGTTGTACTTTTGTTTTTGAGCTGGTGTTTGTTGTGTTGCTGTTTTTGGAGCTTTGTTTTCCTGCTAGCTGTGAGGTGCTGTTTGGGAGAATTTAGTTTTTAGTGGTTGTTTTGGATCTTTTTCTGTTCTTGGGTTATTTATTAGTAACTCCCAAATATTATATTATGTATTTAAGTGGTTATTTCCACAAGATGTGCTTTGTCAAAATTTTTATATTAGCTAATTAAATTGGTGATTTATTAGTTTCTCTTATTGGAGTGGAATATCTTCTCTTAGGCTCCGATAATTTTTAATGGTATATACGAGTTATTTGAAAGGCTCCTAGTAGTGAAAAGACTATTGACCTTGTGATTGGGTAAAAACTCGAGAAGGAAACAAAAGAAGTGGTATGAGTAGTATGACTACTAACCACACAAGGAAAACACATGACGGTTAGTAGATGCCTAGACTACTAGTCTTCTGAACCAACTTAACCGAACTGATTCTGCAATTGACCCCATCCCTTCCCTTGACCATCTTCAGGATTTCGAACAACTCTTCTCATATACTTGTTGAACGCAAAAGCCGATGTAACTATTGTGAGCTATGGATGTTCCTAACATTCTTTTGTGGAACCAAGTAAAAATCTGTCTATGCATTATTGTTTTGTGTGCTTGATTAATTTTGCACGTTGTGTGTTTGTTGGTTTGTCGGAATTCCCATCAAGTAGCTGTGGAAGAGACCATAGGATTAGTCTGGAGATGTGCGCATACTGACTCAGAACAATGCATTACCAAAACTACGAAGCTATGCGGATTGTTTTCGAATGAGAGGACAACGTTTGCCTCAAAATTAAATTTGCGGATTTTAAAACAAGAAATCCTGCTATCTTGCAGAATTTGGGGATTGTGGACTCAGCTTGGCGATTAGGAGTGTTCTTGGAAGATATTTACATAATTATCAGAAATGAAGACGGTGGCATGGACGTAATTGGGCTTGGAGAACCCAAAAAAGAAAAGAATGGTGAAGTGGGTGCAAATCAATTGTATCAACTTCATCAACATTTGTTCTCGATCATTTTGGTTGCCGCGTAATTTTCTTGGAAAATATGGAATGCATTTCTTTGATGGTATGCATTGAATTGGGTGTGCCCTCCAACTTATGCTGATTTGCGCATCCGCTAGTGAACGGGAACTAGTCGAGCTGCAAGTTAATTGGTTCGGACACGTTAAGATAGCAAAAATAAATTTATGTTGATTTTGCCATATATATAGTGGTTTGGTTTCACGTTCAAATTAAGGGTTGAAAACTTACTATGGCACAATGGGAGTCCATATTTTTTGCGGTATTGTGGATTATCTAGTTGTGTAGAAATGAGGTAATTACTTAGTCCTATGAAAGTCTTAACTGGGTTGAGGAGGCTGATGAAGGGAGGAATTGGGGGGCCCTGTAGTAAGTGGACTCACTTCATGGGAGTAACCGTCCATTATTTAGATTCAAATCGAAGCGTTCATTATTGAGATGGACGTACAGTCGGATAGACTCACTATACCCCTGTAGTGAGCCTCTCACTACATGCCCCTTGTTCCGATGAGGGAGAAGCTCGATCTGTTTTTGCTGGTGATTTTTTATTTTTTCCATTTTTTGTTCTTTGTTGATCTATTTTTGCAGTGCTTGTATTCATACACCCATTGAGTGTACAATGGTCTCTCTATTTTTGGGGTTCTTGTTAGCATTTGCGGCTAATTAACAAGAAATTGAAATATGTTACAAAATGCAAACTAGTACATCAATATAAACCTTGAAGTTGAAATACAAAGAG
>JADGMU010000443.1:0-10958 GCA_016920895.1 Vaccinium myrtillus | reverse complement strand
TTGGGAGGATCCCCTCAAAAGCCAAGGTTTGGGACCCGGTTAAAGAAATACGATTAATACCTTTACCGGAGATTTTCTGAAGAATTTCGAAAACTTGGGTTTGAACTCCTGAAAATGGATTTGAAAACAAACGATACATACGGGTTGATCACCGGGAGATTTTAAATGAAGGGAAAAGGGTAGGCTTGAGGTTTATGGGGGATTTTGGACGGGATTTCAACCGGAAAATTGATCGAGAAGTTTATCGCCGTGTTCGCCGAATGGGGGGGTGTTGTTGTGTTGAGAATGGGAGAGGAAGGGTGCTCTTATAGCTAAAGAAAGAATATTAATGAGTACGAATTCTTGTCAAGAAAATGATGAGATGCTTCTGTGATAGGAAAACGAATATTTCTTGAGATATAGCCGTACGCTAAGAAGATGATAAACCGTGCGGCTAGATTTGCTACACCGCACGGTTGAAATGGGGCTTGGTACACCGTACGGTTATGTAAGTGAGCCGTACGGCTAGGATTCTTTTGTCTAAAACTTCAAATCTAAGATGGTTGTTCCGAGTTGTTCCAAGGTACCATGAATTGGGGATGCAAAGGGATTAAAATTGGGGTGTCTACAGTTGCCCCTCTTTGACGAGACTTAATCATCATTCTGTGATGCAAGTTGCGTCGAAGATATAGACATCTCAATTTTGTTCTCCCTAGAGCTAGAAAACAAAATATGGTCGAGCGCAATGCTTCCTACGTACTCGCTTGCAGGATCGACCAATCGTAGTTCGGGGCTATGAAAATGTTTTAATGCCTCGTAGGGACTTACATAACAAATGTCTTGAAAATATTTTAACGCCTCGGGGCTCTAAAAATTTAATTTATGCCGAGAAGCGAATTAGTTGATGCCATAGAGGACTTTCGAGTTTTGGAAAATGCCGCCGAGAACTCGATCGTAATTTTGAAAGATCAAAGTCAGTAAAGGACTTAAAATGTGATTTTGGAAAACTGAATTTTGCGTAAAGGACTTAAAATGTGATTTTGGAAAATTGCCGTTGAGGACTTGGCATTTAATTACGAAATTTTGAAAATTGGATTTTGCCGTAAAGGGCTTAAAATGTGATTTTGGAAAACTGAATTTGCCGTAAAGGACTTAAAATGTGATTTTGGAAAATCAGTGCCGTAAAGGACTTAAAATGTAATTTTTTTTTGAAAAGATTGGAAAAATGCCGTTGAGGGCTTGACATTTAATTACGAAATTTTGGAAAATTGGATTTTGCCGTAAAGGACTTAAAATGTGATTTTGGAAAACTGGATTTTGCCGTAAAGGACTTAAAATGTGATTTTGGAAAATTGCCGTAAAGGACTTAAAATGTAATTTTTTGAAAAGATTGGGAAAATGCCGTTGAGGGCTTGACATTTAATTACGAAATTTTGGAAAATTGGATTTTGCCGTAAAGGACTTAAAATTTGATTTTGGAAAACTGGAATTTGCCGTAAAGGACTTAAAATGTGATTTTGGAAAATCAGTGCCGTAAAGGACTAAAAATGTAATTTTTTGAAAAGATTGGAAAAATGCCGTTGAGGGCTTGACATTTAATTACGAAATTTTGGAAAATTGGATTTTGCCGTAAAGGACTTAAAATGTGATTTTGGAAAACTGGATTTTGCCGTAAAGGACTTAAAATGTGATTTTGGAAAATTGCCGTAAAGGACTTAAAATGTAATTTTTGAAAAGATTGGAAAAATGCCGTTGAGGGCTTGACATTTAATTACTTAAAATTTTGGAAAATTGATTTTGCCGTAAAGGACTTTAAATGTGATTTTGGAAAACTGGAATTTGCCGTAAAGGACTTAAAATGTGATTTTGGAAAATCAGTGCCGTAAAGGACTTAAAATGTAATTTTTTTGAAAAGATTGGAAAAATGCCGTTGAGGGCTTGTTGAAAATATAAAACACAGAGCGTGTGATGGGAAATAAAAGGGTCTGATAGTGTGACTTAGGGATACATACCTGAATCACGTGTCGGTGATCCGTGCGGCTGATAATGGTGAACCGTGCGGTGTAGAAGGCAGAAGAAAAACCGTGCGGCTTATTAATTACACCGTACGGTTTATGTGGTAAACCGCACGGCTAATCTTAGGCGGTTTTAACACAAATCAAAACCGTCGGGCTTGTCTGGTTCCTCTTTTATTCGTTCGAAAACTTAGAGAGGCGATTCCGAAAATCTGTGAGAGAACAAAAAAAACCCTTTTTCGTCCAATCTACTCAAATCTCGTTCGAGATCTTTGCGAGAAAATCGAGAGTCACGTTCGGGTCATGGCCGATATGAATGAGGACCCGGATCTTCCTGCTAGTTCTTGTGTTGATCGGTCGGCGTCGACCCTTGCGACAGAGGAGGCGGCGGCTCAAGCCTCCGTGGTTGGTTCTCCGGCGTTGGAACCGAGAGAGAGTGACCCATCTACGGTTGGGGGGCACCGTGCGGCCGAATCCGGTAGTGAGGTTCCTCGGGCGGCTGATGTGAATGGAGAGGAGACCCGTGCGGTTCATGAGGAAGGCCGTGCGGGTGATGGTGGGGCTGCTCCCCTGCTGGGGCACGGTGGGTCGGTGCTGGTTGAGACCGGGGATGGAGATGATGTTCTTCGGGCAATAGCGGAACAGTATAGTGCAATGGACGATGTTTGGGCGACTATGGAGAGTACCGATATCCCGGTAAGTACCGTTACCGCTTCTAGTAGTTCGATGCATATTGATCTTGATATAAATGTTCCTTTGCCTGAGATTGAGATGAATGTTGGTGGTGTTGATGTCCTGATTGACCCGCGGGTTGCGGAGGAGAGTGTGGGTGGAAGTGACGTGGTTTTTCCTGACGTTGCGAGCGCTGTTTTGGTGCGAGAGTACCCCGTTAGTGGTGATGACACCTCTGTTAGGATTCCGATCACCATTGTGCGACCTGGGGATGTTTTTATGGAGGATCTTGGGGAGATGAGTGATAGTAGTGATGAGGAGATGGGTGATGGGATGTTCTATAGTGGAGGTGTTAGTGGTGAGGGAGGACAGGCTGAGGAGGCACGTGCCGCGGGAGCACAGATTGAGGGAGCAGAGATGGAGAGAGTAGAGGTTGGTAGAGCACAGGCTGAGGGAGTGGCCCCTGTGATACCTGTTGCTCGTGTGTTTAGGAGCTTGACTCGGGTATTAGGCACAGGCGAGGTGCCAGAGGAGAGTGCTGACACTGGGGAGCCCTCTGACCTGGTTTTGTTTACTTCTCGGGTTGGTTCTTCACGAGCTCCGGGAGTTACCTTGGGGGATACCCTGGAGGGGGTTACCGACGAGACCTTGGCACGGAACTTGCAGCAGTTTCCTCGGTTGGGCAAGGTCTTGGTAGGAGAGACGCCACCGGTTGGCGAGCCTGAGCAGGCAGAGGTGCAGACAGAGGAGTTGGTCCGAGTGACCATAGTTGAGGAGGTTCAGCTGGCTCTGAGGAGCAGACAGCCTTTTGTCCTGGAGACTTATGATCCTCTGGTTCACTTTTTTACACCTGTGGGGTGCGAGGTGTACGAGCCACGGTTGCCGTTTTACCCTGAGTCGCTGATCTTGCGTGACCCGTCGACGCACACTTCTAGCAGACCTCTAGTGAGTGCTTTTATGTTTTTCTTTTGAACTGATTTCGTTACTGCATATCCTTTGTTGCTGTACTGACTGAACTTGTGCCATGTTCTTGAAACAGGTGGATAGTTCTCTTCTAGGTTATGGCGGGCCATCTGATTGCTTGGCTCGGTACAGGAGGTTGCCTCTGAGTGTGAGGGAGTTGGTGGATGCAGCTGGTTTCACTGTTTTTATCAATACTTTGCTGCCCACTCGGACGGACCGGAAGTTGCTGAGGGCCTTGATGGAGCATTGGTGGGACACCACCAATAGCTTTCACTTTCGGTTCGGGGAGATGACGATCACCCCTTTGGACTTTGCTGCGACTACAGGGTTGAGAGTTGGCGGCGAGCCGATACCCTTCGACTCTGGTTTGTACTTGGATCGGACGGCCGTGCGCCACTTTTTGGGGAGGGAGGTCGGAGATGGGGCGATGGTGAGATGTGACCACTTACCGGCGATATGGGATCACGAGCCGGGGTCTTCTGCTGAGGCTGCACAGATGGCGAGAGCCTATTTGTTGTTCCTGTTTGGTACTGCACTATTTCCGAATAGGCAGAACTCGGTGCACCTGAGTTGGTTACCTGCTTTGGTAGACTTGAGGACGGCTAGCCGTTTTGACTGGGGTGGCGCTGCTTTGGGCACCCTTTACTGTTTTCTTGGCTCAGTGGTTCGCGGAGCGGCGAACACTCTTGGAGGTTACTGGAGAGTCTTGGAGGTATGTCAAGCCTATTTCTTCCTTCTTTAGATACTCCATGCACTATTGTTTTTATTCCTGTTACTGACACATTTCCTTGAAAAAAATGCAGGTATGGGCTTATGAGGTGTTCGGAGTGCCGGCTCCAGAGAACTCTCATGCAGATGAGCGCGTGCTTCCCCGGGCAGTGAAGTGGACCAAGGAGCATGTCGGGAAAGGTGGGAAGAAAGGACAGTTGAGGTTCTTTCGGGTCTTCTTGGACCAGTCTAGGGGCGAGACGGTATGATACCAAACTTCTTGACTTCTTTTCCAGACATTTTGATTCCATTGTTGAATTTGAAAGTAACTCATGGTTCTCTGCAGGTGAACTGGGATGCGTGGGGCAGGTTGAGTGCTCCTTACTTGACCCGGAGTCGGGCGGTGACGCGAGGGCGCGTGTTGTTGGAGTCTCCATATGGGTGGCAGTGGTACTTGGGTGAGAGGGTGACGCGTCAGTCCCTGGGTTTAGACCACTTCAGAGTGTCGGGTCCTCTTCCGCCGTTTGTTCAGAGGACGCAGGAGTATACCTTGGCTGAGGTAGAGGCGTTCACGGTGCTAGACACAGAGTTGGTTTTCAGCCCTTCAGAGGACTATGACGGTTATGTGGTGAGTAGCTTGGCTTACAGTCTGGATATGGAGACCCGTTTAGCTGCCCCTGCACCTGTGGAGGGCCCAGTACTGCCTGTTCTGAGGAGAGAGGTTGACGTGATGTTGCCGAACGGGAGTATGGGGTATGTGGTGGTTCCTGAGGTCACCCCACCAGTCACCCTTACTGCGACAGAGGTAACCCTGAAATTTGAAAACAAGAAATAATTAAACTTCATGTTTTATTTAAGCATTTATTCATGTTACCTGCTTTTGCTTTTGATTTTGTCTGCAGATTCCGGCGGACTGGGCTGCGTCCGCTGTTCAGCTGGTGCGAGACCTGGAGGCTTTGGTTCGCAGTCTGACGATTGGCGGGGCTCCAGAGGTGCACCCGAGAGTAGAGCCGGGCGTTGTGCCCCATGCTAGTGGAGGTGACGATGACGGGGATGACGGAGCCGGTGGTGGACGTGGTGGCAGAGCTGGCCGAGGAGGCGGCCGAGGTACTGGAGGTAGTCGCGGTGCAGGAGGTGGCCGTGGTGGTAGTGAGAGGAGAGGTAGAGCAGGAGGCCGCCGCGGAGGCCGGGGTGCTGGAGGTAGTAGCAGCGGTCGCAGTACTAGCAGTGACCGCGGGACTGGAGGCAGTGAGTCGGGTGGACGTCGGCGGTCTCGACGTACCCGTAGAGCTTTTCCTGTCAGCGAGACGGACCAGGTATCCTTTGTGCTTTGTTCTTTGAAATTTTGAATGCTTTGACTGCTTTATCAATGAACTTTCCTTTTCTGTGCAGGACGTACTTCCTTCTGCACCGCCTCGTAGGAGGCCTTTGATGAAGAATGCTGGTGGAGGTCCGTCTACAGTCCCGCTGGTGATTCCAGCGTCTGGCAGAGCGCTGCGTTCCTCTGCTGAGAGAGAGGGTGTCCCTGAGAGTTCAGCCCGCAGAGAGCAGTGGCTTCTCCGGGAGGGAGATGCGAAGAGCAGTGGCGGTAGCAGTAGCGAGACACCCCTGAGGAGGATCCATTTCTGACACTTGGCCGTCGCCTGCCTACGAAGAGGCGACGTAGTGGTTTTTAGGACGAGCCTGCGTGCTCAGTTTAGATTTGGGCGCCTGTTTGCCCCACTTTTCTCTTTTTCATGGATACGGCCTGCGAGCCGTGGTAGCTTTTGATGTTGGGTCAGTTTGCCCTGGATAGATGTATATTTGTGCTCATGACATGGATGCCATTTAGTTCTTATATAGATTGCACATATTCGTTATGCTTCAAATGATTCACACTGACGTGTTTTTGAAAGAAAAGTCAAGTTTTGCACATGATTGCCTTGTGAGTGACTGAATGTTGACAATATGCTATATATGCCCCTGAGAAAAATAAAAATATGTAAGTTTGGATTGGAAAGGGAATGATGAAACATGTATATACAAACTGACTCAATGAACTCGAAACTTTACAAGAAACTCACAACATGGCCCATTGTGCCCGAAACCTTGATGTTTGTCAAGCGACACTTTTAATAAATCACAAATGTGCGTTATGATTTGCTCGAATGAATGGAACAAAGAATTTTGATACTCGGGCACATTTTGACCTGCCGGCGCCCCTCGTTCGGGTAATATCGGGTGATTCCGGGCTTGGGCATCCTGGGACCTCAAAGTTTTCCGTAAAACCCACCAAATAACTCCATAATATCCTTGTGAATGTTTGGCGTGGCTTGCCGGAGCCGTTGATGCATGACACATTTCAGGTTGCCTGTTTTGGCGTATCTGAGCTTTCGGAGTACCCGTCCATGCCAATGTGGCCCAAAATTCAAATCGATCTTTCCCATGGTTTTAAAACATTCATTATTACCTGTATGAATAGGGAAAATGCCCAAAATATGCACAAAACAACTTATGGTGGCCCGAGCCAAAATTTGATCATGAGAGCCACAAAGTTGGCCGTACGGCTTACTGAGATAAGCCGCACGGCTTGACCAAGTGAGCCGTACGGCTCACCTCTGAAAGTGCCAAAATTTTGAGTTTTGTTGCAGACCCCTGAGCTTCTGTATGCTTTCATGTTGTCATCTGGGGGTTCTGTGGTCTCGAAAATCACCCGGCCTTGCCTTCCTCGAGGTTCTTTCAAGCTCTTGAGAGGATTTTCCACGCCCTTCAATGTTGGCACGCTTTACGAGGCAGCAAATTCAAAAGTTTTCTTACCCATGCCTACCATAAATGGCCTTTTTTTCACAGCTTCTCTGAAAACCCAAATCCTCTTGTTCTTTTACATCCCTCACTTAGCCATGAGTTTCTCGGCTTTGGTTCGGCCTTGGCTTGATGAACTTGACGGCATTGGATGGCTTAACTTTCAGGGTCACCGCTTGACTTCGCTGTGTCGTATCCGGGACGTGTCAATCCGTCCTGAGCTCTTGCATGTTGCGGTTCGATTCTGGGATCCAAAGGTGCACGTGTTTCGTTTTGGCCTTCACGAGCTATGCCCCACTGTGGAGGAGTTCCATGCATACCTTGGCGGGTTTAACCTGGAAATGCCGGTTATACCCTTGCATGGGGTAAACTTTGCCAATGTGCTATCTGCCAAGCTCGGGATAAGTAATAAAGCAGCGAAGTCCATGCTCCGAGGAGGCATTATCAACATTCCGCGGATCATAGCACAATTTTGTCCGGAAGGTTTCGCACTGTGTCTTTGCTTGCTTGCTGCTTTCTTGTTCGTCCAATCCGACGGGCAGGCGAGTTCATCATTGGTTGGTATTGTCATGCAAATTGAGGAACGCAAAGATGTGGCTCCGATGGTCTTAGCGGAAACTTTGATGGGACTGGACAGAGTTCATGCTGGGGATACCGATGTTTTTTAGGGTAGTGCTTTGCTCCTACAGGTAGGTTTCTCACTCAGCTCTCCTTTTTCCGGTTTTTCCCACATTCTCGTTTTACCTCAACGCTCGGGTTTAGGTTGTCTAAGGCTACTTACTTGTTTTCTCTCTGATACAGATATGGCTATGTGACAAAGCCAATTTATTGGAACCGGTGCCACGGCGGCGGATTCACGAAACGCAGGGATTCGTTCAAAGGGATTTTCTGGAAGTTTCTGATGATGTGCATGGCTGGTTCAGGGTGCTTTCTCGGCTTACAGAAGAGGTAATTGCTTGGCGCTTGGCTTGGCTTGATAGCCCCGCTATGACTGTGAGTAACATGGGGCGTCAGCGGGTGGTTTTGGCTGGTTTATCTCGCTGGACCTTCTACATTCCGAACCGTATACTCCGTCAGCTTGGCGTTCGTCAGACAATACCACTGTCAGAGAACTTTGTCATGCCGAACCACAACTTTGCCACTTTCAGAGCTTATCAGAACACTTGGAGGGAGCGTGTAACCATTCCGAGAGATCAGTATCCGAGTGTCAATCTTTCAGAGCGCTACGTGAGATGGTTGGTAAGAGACATGGAAACAAGAGAATATGGAAGCCAAAGTTGACTTTTGAACTCAATCTTAATGTGCCCGAAATAAATTGTGTAGACCCACGAGATGTTTCGTCCAAGGTCATGCTCTGTTGTTTGCTCTGTGTTTTGAAAGTTTCATGCCCAGCCATGTAATCCAAGAAGTTTATTTGAATAAAGATGAATTATGAGAGTTGCATTTAGTTTTACATGCGACGGCTAGATACCAACTCAAAGAGATATTTTTAAAAGATGGCGACCGGTCCTCAAGGTGAAGATGCCTACGTATCCTTTTTACAGGAATCAGGTCATAACGTAGTTCGAAAGTACAAATTTGGCTAGGGTTCACTCGAGTATTGACACTCTCCTTTTGCGCTCTGAATTTTGCCTAGTACCGCCCTTTCGGGTTTTCGGTCTAGCGAGCTTGTTTGATTGATTTGCCTTTACTTTTGCCTAAATCGCCCGATGTGGGTTTTCGACTTAGCAGGCTTGCTCTAAATTTTGCCTGGCACTGCCCGCCCTTGCGGTTTTCAGTCCAGCGAGCTTCTCTCAGGGGTAATATCTCTTAAGTTGATCCATGTTCACCAAAGTGGAGAATTCGTTGCCGTCGAGATCGATGAGTTGTGTTGCGCCTCTAGACAAGACCTTCCTGATGATGTACGGACCTGCCCATTTTGGTCGAAACTTCCCGCGGGGATCAAAAACTGGAGCCCGGATCTCCTTTAAAACCATGTCACCTTCTTGCAAATCCCTGGATTTCACTTTCTTGTTGAATGCCCGAGCAATTCTGCGCTGATAACCCTGGACGTGATACAAAGCTTTGAGCCGTCTTTCATCAAATAACATAAGCTCTTCAAATCTCGAGCTTTGCCATTCTGCTTCGCTGATCTTTGATTCAACCATGACTTTCAAGGATGGTACTTCAAGCTCAATGGGAGGACGGCCTCCATGCCATATACCAAAGAATAAGGTGTTGCCCCTGTTGGAGTACGAATGGATGTCCTGTATCCCCATAATGCTAACGGCAGTTGTTCGTGCCAATCCCTCGCTGACTGAGTGGACCTTTCTAGTATCGTTTTGAGGGTTTTGTTTGCTGCTTCCACAGCTCCATTGGTTTGTGGCCGATAGACAGTTGACTTATGAACCTGGATTCCAAAGTCTTCGAGAGTTTCTGCGGCTCTGCCCTTGAAATGAACCCCGTTATCTGACACAAAAGCCTGAGGGACACCATATCGATACATGATGTTCTGCTTGATGAAGTGGGAGACTTGAACTGCTGTCAAAGTTGCATATGAAGTGGCTTCGACCCATTTGGTAAAGTAATCGATTGCTACCAAAATGAACTTGTGCCCGTTAGACGCAGCTGGTGTAATTTTGCCAATAACATCAATGCCCCAGGTAGAGAATGGCCAAGGTGAAGTCATGGAGTGCAATTCTGACGGTGGTATATGCATGAGATTAGCGTGAATTTGGCATTTGTGACACTGTCTCACGTACTGGACGCACTCAGTTTCCATGGTTGACCAGTAATACCCCTGACGGAGAATCTTCTTTGCAAGCATTATTCCATTCATGTGAGGACCGCAGACCCCTTCGTGAATTTCTTCCATGATCATGGTGGCTTCTGTACCATGCACACACAACTTATCCATCCCGCAATGTGACCGCCGGTATAGCTTTCCTCCGCAGATGATGTATTGAGAGGCCAATCTCCGAAGAGCAATCTGATCCTTTTTTTCGCCTCCGCCGATACTCCTTTTCTCGATGAAGTTCCAAATGTCGTGATACCATGGCGCACTGTCGTCAGCTCATTGACAACCATGACATATTCAAAAACAGCTTGTCCTCCGCTCAATCGTGATTGGTCCGAGCTTAACTCCATCTGGTATTTCCACCATTGAGGCCAAAGTAGCTAGAGCATCTGCAAATCTGCTTTTCAATCTCGGAACATGAGTGAATGTGACCATCCAAATCGTGGGATTAGATCTTCGAGATCTTGGTGGTAAGGCTTAAGCTTGTCTTCTTTACCTTCCACTCCCCGTTGGCTTGTGACACCACCAAGTTGGAGTCTCCGACTACCTCCAGTCTCTTGACCCCGATTTCTAAGGCAGCTTCCATTCCTACTATGCACGCTTCGTACTCCGCTTGATTGTTGGTGACTTCAAAATTCAACTTGAAAGCAAGAGGGATGTGTGACCCTTCTGGTGAGACCAGCAATACTCCGATTCCGAACCCTTTCTGATTGGCGGCTCCATCAAAATACATCATCCAGACATCGTGGGTTGCTGTCATTACATTCTCGTCGGGGAATTCGAACTCTACATCCTCTGGCCCTTCCACAGGATGGTCTGCCTTTAACTGACTTCCGAGTGACGTACTTGATATCAAATTCAGCTAGCATTAGCAACCACCGTGCGAGTTTGCCTGTCAATGGGGCTTTTCGAATGTATACTTGAGTGGATCCATTCGTGAGATTAGCTTTACGGAGTAAGCTAGCATGTAGTGTCTCAATTTCTTGAAGCCCGACAACGCCCAAATGCTTTTTTCCAAAGGACGTATATCGCTCTTCACACCCCATCATTTCTCACTTCCCCTT
>JADGMU010000442.1:0-33473 GCA_016920895.1 Vaccinium myrtillus | reverse complement strand
ACTTCTTTCTCTTCTTGTGCCAACATGCATCCCATAGTCAAGATGTGACGGATAAGTACAAAATGAGAGGTTGCCTGGCATGGGCGGTGTTAACACTTTCTGGAGATACTTCTTGATGGTCTCGAAAGCTTGCCGACACTTATCGTCCCACTTGAATGATACACCTTTCTTGAGTAAACGAAACATCGGCTCAAAGTAGAGGTTAACTTGGCGATGAATCTCGATATAAACCGGACCTTTCCAAGGAAGCTCCGTATTTCCTTCTCTGATTCGAGGTGGCTCTATTTCCGTGGATGGCTTTGATTTTTGACGGATCTACTTCAATCCCTCGTGTGGTGATCATGAATCCGAGCATTTTTCCCGCTGTGACTCCGAATGTACATTTCTCTGGATTGAGGCGCAATCTGTATTTGCGGATTCTCTCGAAGAATTTCCTGAGGGCGTGCGATGCCCTTCTCTTTCCTTGGCTTTGACAATCATGTCATCCACATATACTTCTACTTCCTTGTGGATCATGTCATGTAACAACAACGTTGTGGCTCTCTCTCGGTAGGTAGATCCTGCGTTCTTCAGCCCGAATGGCATAACCCTGTAGCAGTAGGTACCCCATTCTGTGGTAAAGGTAGTCTTTTCACGATCTTCGGGAGCCATGAGAATCTGATTGTAACCTGAAAATCCATCCATGAATGACAGCAATGCGTGCCCTGCGGTGTTATCTACCAACACGTCTATGTGTGGCAGGGGAAAATCATCTTTTGGGCTTGCTTTGTTCAGATCCCTGAAGTCTACACAGATCCTGATCTTCCCGTTCTTTTTAGGAACAGGCACAATATTCGCGACCCATTGAGGGTATTCAGTGACTATTAGAAATCATGCGTCTATTTGTCTCTGAACTTCCTTCTTGATTTCCAACACCCAATCTGGTCTCATCTTCCTCAGTTTCTGCTTGACAGGCTTTGCATCATGGTATAAAGGGATTCGATGTTCCACTATCTCAGGGTCGATACCGGGCATATCTGCGTGTGACCATGCAAAAACATCTTCGAATTCTTTCAGGAGATCTGAGTGAGCTTTAAATTCTTCGGGAGACAGTCCACAAACCAATTTGAACCATGCGCGGATTACTCTCATCTCTCAAATTTATAGAAACAACTTCTTCTTTTATAGGCTGAGCATGCCTTTCATCTTCCCTTTCGATTAGAGATCGGAGTTCTTTTGGAATTTCTTCCTCAAACTCAATCCCCTCATCATTGGGGTCGACACAATTTATTTCGGACATAGCAAGATAAGCAAAGTCGATTTCATTTATTTCAAAGGAGGGGGCCCCAGGGGCATGATACATGAGAGTGGACTCAAATTCAAAAGAGAAGTGATGATGCGGAGTGATAACAGATTCAGGCTCCGACTCAAAACCAGACTCAATACTAGATGCAGTGCTAGACTCAGACTTAGTTTCAAAATCAGTGCCAGTGTAAATGATTCTAGGTACAAAAGTGCAATTTTTATAAGTTCCATTGGCATCCACAATGAGCGTGGTAACATCTTCCAGAGCTTCCTGTCCCAGCATCATCAGCTCCATATCCTCAACAGGCTTTAAATCAACAAGCGTTGCAAAGAGGCTCGCCCTCTCTCATACCTAGTGGACTTTCTCTTCAAAACGATAAAAGATCCCCGAGTCAAGAACCTCGATCCAAATAAACATGAAGCCTCTTAGCCGGTTCCTCCCATTCTTCTGTTTCATCCTCGCTACTCCGTGTTGTCGAAAAGATTTCAAATCCTGGTAGCTTGGTTTTTGTTTCCATATCCTGCAATGGCTCTGGGTCCCCTTGATAGATAGCCTCTGAGCTTTTGTGAAGTGGATGGGCCCTTTCCCAAGACAAGCTTGCATTTTCCCGCCCGACCAGATTCATAACCAAGCCCAAAACGGTGGTTGTTTGTTAGAAACTTGGGGAATTCTCGCTACCCCCGATTGTTATGACCAAGCCCTAGACCGGCAAATACTCCATTTTTAGCATCATATCTAGAGCGGTTGATTTTATCGAAAAATCCTCGTCCATTTTGATAGTGAATACACCGTTGGAAGTGTCAAAAGAAAAACCTCCCGAGCGATGTCCTCTTCCCGTGAGCTATCTCAAGCAAGGGAGCATTGTCGGGGACATGCGGGCGAATTCCAGAATCTCCATAGATGGTCAAAGTTCCCGTGGCCAGCCCAAGCTGAACTTTCTGATGCAGGGAGGAAGGTACAGCCATGATGTCTGATCGGTGGAGCCACGGCCTGCCTAGTAACAAGTTGAATGACGAGGGGATGTCGAGCACATGAAACTCAACACTGGTCTCGAAATCTTCAATCGTTATTTCCATCTGAATGGTTCCAATTACGTCCCGTCGAGTATTGTCATAGGCACGTACCCCAAGATTTGACGGTTGAAAATCCTTGTTCTTAAAACCCAGACAATAAGCTGTACGCAGGGGACAGACATTCAAGGCAGATCCATTGTCCAATAGCACGATTGGAACCCACTTTTCTTTGCATTTCAGAGTAATGTGCAATGGCTTGTTGTGACCGGCTCCTTCTGGTGGCAGATCCTTTTCAGTGAAAACCACAACATGTTTTGCATGAGTTGGTGTAAGCAGTGCTACCATTGTTTCAAGAGGAGTGTCTGGTGGTACCTCCATGTTTGATAGGACTTTAATCAGTTTCTGACGATGCTCTCGAGATGAAGAGAGTAACCCCCAAATGGACACTGAGGCTGGAGTTCTTTCAAGCTGTTTCTGAATTGGATCATTTGTTACCGGGGGATTCCTCGGGAGTGGCCTAGCAGCTGGATTCCGTTGGATAGTGCCTTCTGGATGGTCAGGATTTGTGTCCTCGAGAATGGGATCATCCCAAATAAAATCCCCCATTGTGGCATGGTTGGAGGAATTTTCTCCTTGGAGGTGAGCTGGTTGATAGATTCGACCACTTCGGTTATTCTGTTGACCGTTTCTTCCCATAACTCCTGATTTTCACCCCAGAAATTCATGTATTCTTCATTGACCTTTCTTTTGCCAGCCCTGATAGCTTCCCTTTTCTGCATTGTCTCTTGATCCTCGGCCCAGAAATTCATCAGATCATTTCTGGCCCTTTGTTCCTCGATTTTTACTGCTCCCATCTCTGCCTTGAGGTTGTCTACCCCAGAGTCTTGCCAAAAGGATGGGTCCAACATGGTCTTGTTGACAGTCCACACCTCATCATTGCTTACTCGGATATCGACTACTGCTTCTTCATCCCAGATGGTAGTCAGAGGGTCATCGACTAGTACTGATACATTAGATGACGGCGGGAATAGTGCGGATGGTTGTGGTAAAGACCCGTCACTGATGTATGCTTGTGGGAACCAATCTTGGTTTCCAAAGGCATCTTCTATGCCAGAACGACCTTCCTCTCTGAAACGCGCAAGCGGTGAAATACTGTCTGTTAGATGCCTGTCTGGCCTCAGCATTTCTCTTAGAGGATTTGTATCCCTTTCTTCTTTGTCTTGCTCAGTAACACCAATCAGATAGACACGAGAACTTTCTGGCATGTGAACAGTGGGCTTCTCTAGAAATTCAGGGATGATGAATTGGCTTGGGTCTTCAGAGATTAGCAAAGAACCAAACAATGCCTGTCGGGATTCCTCCCAATCTTGATCGCTCATGGACCATTCTTCTTCTTCCATAACGTCACTCCATCTCGGATTTTGCATTGTACTGGTGTGTGAAAGGAAATGAATCCCAAGGTCTTCTGGCAGGGAGACAACGGGTTTTGGTTCGGTGGCTGTGATAATATATAGGCTTGGGTGAAATGTAGTGGAGGTAAGGTCTTTTGTAGCGGGGATGAGGGATATCTGGCTGACTTGGGTGTTTTGCTTATGGTTTGGCAAAGGATTGGAAATGGTGTTGGGCTTTTGCTCGGGAAGTGGGATGGTTCCATCATCCACAAGATCTTGGATCTTATGCTTGAGACGCATGCAATTGTTGGTGTGATGGCCGGGCATCTGGTGGTAGGCACAATAGGTATTTGGATTGTGGTTGGGGGAAAGTTCTTTGGGTAGTTCTCGAGGTTCGAGAGGCTGGATGGCTTTTCGGTCGAGGAGTTTTTTGTAAACTGCGACAAGGGGACAAGGGAGTGGGTGAAATTCTCTCCTTGGTGGGGGAGTTGTTTGCTGGAATCGTGACTGGGTTGCGATCTGGTTAACAGGTTCGGTTTTGACTGGTTTGGGGTTGGAAGAGCTGGCTTGGTTTTGATTGTAGTTGCTGGGTCCAAACAAGGTGTTGCTGTTGCCAGAGTAGATTCGTCTTGGTTTAGGGGTAGATTCACCTTTCTCAAATATGCCGCTTCGGAGAGCATCTTCAACTGCCAGGCCGGCTTCATAGAAAGTCTTGAAGTCAACGGTGGTTTGAAAGACCACCAAGTGCTTGGCAAAATCCGGTTCTAGATTCCTTGTGATAATTCTCATCTGTTCCTTTTCTGAAGGCCGTTCCATCATCTGAGAGGCTTTCCCTCTCCATCTCTTAACAAAGTCAGCAAAGGACTCATTCTTCCCTATCTTGGTTGACTCCAGTTCCCGTACAGTCATCTCAAGCTGAATGTTGTAATTGTATTGGGCGACAAAGGCTGCCCCAATATCTTCCCATGTCTTCTTCTTGGAGATGTCCAGATTCAGAAACCAGCGGAGTGCAGGCCCAGTCAGGGTTTGTTGGAACATTTGGCCCATTGCATCCTTCCCAACGTCATACATGGATAGAGTACCCACATATGTTTGCAGATGAGCTTTCGGGTCACCACTGCCATCAAACTTGTCCCAATCCATTGGTTTGAATTTGTCGGGAAGCTTTGCATCTGGAAAAAGGCATAACTTCTCCATGTCGATTCCTGTAGCTGCTTATTTTCTCCTGCTTCTGAACAGATTCCTCGAGTTTAGCTAGCTTGGCTAGTACCGACTCCATGTTTTGGCTGCCTGAGGCTCCTGCTGGCGGCGGGAGTTGAGAAGTTAATTTCTGAATCATGAGCATCATCTGGGCCATCTGCTTGGCGCTGTTGGTTTTCTGCTCCTCTAAAGCATCCTTAAGAAGCTGAATTTCATCTGTTTCCTTCTGCCATAACTGAACTTCCAGTTGACTGTTCTGTTCCTGACTCAGTTCGAACCAATCGTTGTTCGGGGATTCGAGTCCAACCCGGTATGAGGTTTTTCTTCTTTTTGCCAATGGTTAGTACTGATGATATGCACAAACAGAACTCAGGGATGCAATGTGCAGTGTATGTGTAAAAAAAGGAAAATGGTATATGTACAAGAAAATGATGATGCGTGATGCATGAAAGGATTGCCCCAATTTCCTTCTTATTTTGTTGGATATATTCAAATTCCCACGGTTTATGAAAACAACGGCCGGACCGGAGGTTGCCTACGTATCCCCATGGAGAGGAATCAGGCCGTGACGTAGTTCGGGACTACAAGTTTGGCTCTTTTTCTCAAAAGGTCTTTTTCATTAAAAGCATGGAATTTTTACAAACTGACATGACAGACCTGACATCGGATTTGATAATAAAATTGCAACAGACTCAATAATAGACGGCAACAGACTTGATAACAACAGACTTGGTAATTAAAGGCGCTAAGAATCACGAGCTGACTTGATTCTTCAAAAGAAGCCCTGCTGGCTGGATTATGTCAGTGGATTTTTACATCTGGCAACAGACTAAACGGCAACAGACTCGATAATAGACAGCAACAGACTCGATAACAGACAAGAATCGCATGTTGACTTGATCCTTCAAAAAGAAACCCTTGTTGGCTTGATTTGATTACTGGATGATCACTTCTGGCTTTGAAAGCCGTTCTTAAGAGGAGGGCTGATTAGGAGACGTCGGTCCCGTGGAGGGTCCTGTTTCGTCAGCCTTTCCCTTACCCTTGGGGTTTTCGATCTTCTCTTGCTTGTACTGTTCTTTAAGCTGCTGTGGGGTCATGCCATCATTATTGAGAACACAGTCTGCGAAGCAGACATCACATTCACAGTCGTCCCAATACTTATGGCCCGTGACTGGGTCTTGAAAGTAGTAGACGGGCTGGCCGTTGGCATCAAAGTATTTCACGGGTGGCATGGTTGTGAGCCCCTCGTCATCCTGTTCCATCATTAAGGTGATCTTTTCTGGCATTGGCTCCGGTTCTTCTGGAAAACAAAATTTCCATCCTTCATTTGCATCCCACTGGAGAGATATCCCTAGCAAATTGGCCTCAGCCAGCAGACTGAGTTTCTGATCAAGTTCTTCCCCCATATGGTCTTCTATGTTGAGCTTTCCTGGCTGAGGCCCCTCTGGCTTGCATGGAGGTAGCTCGGGCTGAACTTCCTCGATTATCCACACGGGCGCCCCTTGGTGGGTGGTGAGGGTAGACTTGAATCGCTTATATGGCCCTCCAGACATGATGACTCTACTACACAGGAAATGCGTATTTCATTTTGGGAAAGAGAGCCAGTTGTAGCATTTTTTTCTGAGTTTTTCTTTGTTTTTGATTTTTTTTTGAAGAGAGGAATCCTCGTCCATCCAACACAATGCGTGGTTGTCGGGGCAATCCTTATGGATGTGAACATGATGTAATGATCTAAGGTTAAACTCTCCTAAGTATGCATGCAAGATGGAGATAGTATGTACATGGAGTGGTATACACAATGATAGATGAACGATTGACAGGCAGATAAGACGTACAGATAAACAGATGACATGTAAACAGGATAACAGGTAAACAGAATATAACTGATAACACGTAAACAGGATATAACAGATAGTCCTACCCTGAGGGCCCCTGTCTTAGGTTGGAAGGTACTATAGTTCACTATATGCAAAGGCTGGGTTTTGGTTAAAGGGGGTTACCTAGACTAGAGCCAATATTTGCCTCCCAGTGCCAAGTGTACTGCATGGCAAAGGTCGAACGGCAGGCTGGCTCATCATCGTCCAGGGTTGCCGAGAATCTTGGGATGTCCTAACACCGGCAAGCCGGGTAGGGTAACCAAGACGCAGCGGCGGGGCTAGTAACCATGTACGTGCAATGCAAGAGTTTAACAATAAAACTGTTTTTCAAAATCCCACAAATATTTTTCAAATTTGGCTTGCCAATAAATTAATTTTTATTTTGAAATTTTACTCAAGCGAACAACCGGGAAAGCTCCAGTCCGGATTGGTCAGGCGTAGCCCTGTTACTGCACCATTCCTTTCTCGATCACGCGGGGCGTGTTCGTTTTTGTCAAGCTTTCGGGGGTCGTTTTACAAGTGCAAAATACCAAAATAAGAATTAATTTAAAATATCCCCAGCGGAGTGGCCATTTTGTGGACGGTCAAGTCCACGCGCGGGCGTATTTCGAGGAAAATAGAAAAATGTGAGTCGCCACCCGGGATTTAATTAGAAAATGATTTTGGTACCCGAGAAACCGTTGAAAAATAATTGATGACTCTTGCGCCGTTTTTTGGAAAAGATTTGATCTGCGAAACGATTCTTGGATTCGGAAGCCAGGTTACGAACGGGGAAGGTTTTATTGAAAAGCACCCCGCTCGCCCGGGAAATTCCCGGTCTTTACTAAATTTTTGTGGGATTTGGGAAAACGTTTTATTGGAAACTAGACGAATAAACAGATAAACAGCGAGGAATAATAATAGAACAATAACAGAAATAAAAAAAAGGGCTTAATAATAATAAAAGAAAAATAAAAGGGGTGAACGCGCAATAAGTGACAGAAAATCAGAAAACAAAGTACGAACAGAGGGTAAACAAAAATCTGATTTTTGAAATAGGTTAGGCCACCCAAGTTTAGAGATGACCATTAGAGTCATTCTCAACTAGGGAGGATCCCCTCAAAAGCCAAGGTTTGGGACCTGGTTAAAGAAATACGATTAATACCTTTACTGGAGATTTTCGGACGGTTGAGAATTTCAGAAAACTTGGGTTTGAACTCCTGGAAAATGGATTTGAAAACAGGTCTGATACATACGGGTTGATCACTGGGAGATTTTAAATGAAGGGAAAAGGGTAGGCTTGAGGTTTATGGGGGATTTTGGACGGGATTTCAACCGGAAAATTGACTGAGAAGTTTATCAGCGTGTTCGCCGGAATGGGGGGGTGTTGTTGTGTTGAGAATGGGAGAGGAAGGGTGCTCTTATAGCTGAAGAAAGAATATTAATGAGTACGAATTCCTGTCAAGAAAATGATGAGATGCTTCGTGATAGGAAAACGAATATTTCTTGAGATATAGCCGTACGGCTTTTAAGATGATAAACCAATGTTTAAAATAAATTAATTTTTTAAAACTACATACTTTATAAATAAATGGTTGTTCCGAATTTAAAGAGTTTATTTTAAATTATTACAACATTACATGTATAAAATTATTGTAAATAAGAAATAAAAGTAACATTGTCGTTTAACAATATAATTTAAATTAAATTTAAAGAAAAATATAAAATATAATATATATGTGTAAATATATTTAAATTTTTTGAAATTTAAATATTAATATAAATAATACTTATATTTAAAATTATTAAATAATAATTTATAATTATAATTAAATATAATACAATATTAATATAAAATTGATTAAAATTATTACAACATTACATGTATAAAATTATTGTAAATATAGAAATGTTTAAAAATAAATTAACATATTTTAAAACTACATACTTTATAACAAACAATTTAAAGAGTTATTTTAAATACGGTATTTTAAATAAGTAATAAAAGTATTGTCGTTTTAACAATATAATTTAAATTAAATTTATGAAATATGATATAATATTATATGTGTAAATATATTACTTATATTTAAAATTAAAATATAATAATAATATATATATTATTAAATATACTTTTAATTACAATATTAATATAAAATTGATTAAAATTATTACAACATTACATGTATAAAATTATTGTAAATATAGAAATGTTTAAAAATAAATTAACATATTTTAAAACTACATACTTTATAATAAACAATTTAAAGAGTTATTTTAAATACGGTATTTTAAATAAGTAATAAAAGTATTGTCGTTTTAACAATATAATTTAAATTAAATTTATGAAATATGATATAATATTATATGTGTAAATATATTACTTATATTTAAAATTTATATAACAATATTATATGTTATTAAATATACTTTTAATTATAATATTAATATAAAATTGATTAAAATTATTACAACATTACATATATAAAATTATTGTAAATATAGAAATGTTTAAAAATAAATTAACATATTTTAAAACTACATACTTTATAATAAACAATTTAAAGAGTTATTTTAAATACGGTATTTTAAATAAGTAATAAAAGTATTGTCGTTTTAACAATATAATTTAAATTAAATTTATGAAATATGATATAATATTATATGTGTAAATATATTACTTATATTTAAAATTAATATAACAATAATATTATAATATTATATTTATTAAATATACTTTTAATTACAATATTAATATAAAATTGATTAAAATTATTACAACATTACATGTATAAAATTATTGTAAATATAGAAATGTTTAAAAATAAATTAACATATTTTAAAACTACATACTTTATAATAAACAATTTAAAGAGTTATTTTAAATACGGTATTTTAAATAAGTAAAAAATTAAAATATAATAAATTAAATTAACAATATAATTTAAATTAAAATTTATTGAAATATGATATAATATTATATGTGTAAATATATTATATTATATTTAAAATTATATAAAATAAAAAATAATATTATATTTATTAAATAAATACTTTTAATTATTATATTAATATAAAATTGATTAAAATTATTACAACATTACATTATAAAATTATTGTAAATATAGAAATGTTTAAAAAAATTAAATTATTTTAAAATTAAATACTTTATAATAAACAATTTTTAAAGAGTTATTTTAAATAAATTATTTTTTAAATAAGTAATAAAAGTATTGTCGTTTTTTTAACAATAAATTAAATAATGAAATAAATTTATAAAATATGATATAATATTATATGTAAATATATTACTTATATTTAAAATTAATATAACAATAATATTATAATATTATACGTTATTAAATATACTTTTAATTACAATATTAATATAAAATTGATTAAAATTATTACAACATTACATGTATAAAATTATTGTAAATATAGAAATGTTTAAAAATAAATTAACATATTTAAAAACTAAATATTTTATAATAAACAATTTAAAGAGTTATTTTAAATATGGTATTTTAAATAAGTAATAAAAGTATTGTCGTTTTAACAATATAATTTAAATTAAATTTATAAAATATGATATAATATTATATGTGTAAATATATTACTTATATTTAAAATTAATATAACAATATTATTATATTATACGTTATTAAATATACTTTTAATTACAATATTAATATAAAATTGATTAAAATTATTACAACATTACATGTATAAAATTATTGTAAATATAGAAATGTTTAAAAATAAATTAACATATTTTAAAACTACATACTTTATAATAAACAATTTAAAGAGTTATTTTAAATACGGTATTTTAAATAAGTAATAAAAGTATTGTCGTTTTAACAATATAATTTAAATTAAATTTATGAAATATGATATAATATTATATGTGTAAATATATTACTTATATTTAAAATATAACAATAATATTATAATATTATACGTTATTAAATATACTTTTAATTACAATATTAATATAAAATTGATTAAAATTATTACAACATTACATGTATAAAATTATTGTAAATATAGAAATGTTTAAAAATAAATTAACATATTTTAAAACTACATACTTTATAATAAACAATTTAAAGAGTTATTTTAAATACGGTATTTTAAATAAGTAATAAAAGTATTGTCGTTTTAACAATATAATTTAAATTAAATTTATGAAATATGATATAATATTATATGTGTAAATATATTACTTATATTTAAAATTAATATAACAATAATATTATAATATTATACGTTATTAAATATACTTTTAATTACAATATTAATATAAAATTGATTAAAATTATTACAACATTACATGTATAAAATTATTGTAAATATAGAAATGTTTAAAAATAAATTAACATATTTTAAAACTACATACTTTATAATAAACAATTTAAAGAGTTATTTTAAATACTTATTTTAAATAAGTAATAAAAGTATTGTCGTTTTAACAATATAATTTAAATTAAATTTATAAAATATGATATAATATTATATGTGTAAATATATTACTTATATTTAAAATTAATATAACAATAATATTATACGTTATTAAATATACTTTTAATTACAATATTAATATAAAATTGATTAAAATTATTACAACATTACATGTATAAAATTATTGTAAATATAGAAATGTTTAAAAATAAATTAACATATTTTAAAACTACATACTTTATAATAAACAATTTAAAGAGTTATTTTAAATACGGTATTTTAAATAAGTAATAAAAGTATTGTCGTTTTAACAATATAATTTAAATTAAATTTATGAAATATGATATAATATTATATGTGTAAATATATTACTTATATTTAAAATTAATATAACAATAATATTATAATATTAAATTATACGTTATTAAATATACTTTTAATTAATATTAATATAAAATTGATTAAAATTATTACAACATTACATGTAAAATTATTGTAAATATAGAAATGTTTAAAAATAAATTAACATATTTTAAAACTACATACTTTATAATAAACAATTTAAAGTTATTTTAATACGGTATTTTAAATAAGTAATAAAAGTATTGTCGTTTTAACAATATAATTTAAATTAAATTTATGAAATATGATATAATATTATATGTGTAAATATATTACTTATATTTAAAATTAATATAACAATAATATTATATATTATACGTTATTAAATATACTTTTAATTACAATATTAATATAAAATTGATTAAAATTATTACAACATTACATGTATAAAATTATTGTAAATATAGAAATGTTTAAAAATAAATTAACATATTTTAAAACTACATACTTTATAATAAACAATTTAAAGAGTTATTTTAAATACGGTATTTTAAATAAGTAATAAAAGTATTGTCGTTTTAACAATATAATTTAAATTAAATTTATAAAATATGATATAATATTATATGTGTAAATATATTACTTATATTTAAAATTAATATAACAATAATATTATACGTTATTAAATATACTTTTAATTACAATATTAATATAAAATTGATTAAAATTATTACAACATTACATGTATAAAATTATTGTAAATATAGAAATGTTTAAAAATAAATTAACATATTTTAAAACTACATACTTTATAATAAACAATTTAAAGAGTTATTTTAAATACGGTATTTTAAATAAGTAATAAAAGTATTGTCGTTTTAACAATATAATTTAAATTAAATTTATGAAATATGATATAATATTATATGTGTAAATATATTACTTATATTTAAAATTGATATAACAATAATATTATAATATTATACGTAATTAAATATACTTTTAATTACAATATTAATATAAAATTGATTAAAATTATTACAACATTACATGTATAAAATTATTGTAAATATAGAAATGTTTAAAAATAAATTAACATATTTTAAAACTACATACTTTATAATAAACAATTTAAAGAGTTATTTTAAATACGGTATTTTAAATAAGTAATAAAAGTATTGTCGTTTTAACAATATAATTTAAATTAAATTTATGAAATATGATATAATATTATATGTGTAAATATATTACTTATATTTAAAATTAATATAACAATAATATTATAATATTATACGTTATTAAATATACTTTTAATTACAATATTAATATAAAATTGATTAAAATTATTACAACATTACATGTATAAAATTATTGTAAATATAGAAATGTTTAAAAATAAATTAACATATTTTAAAACTAAATATTTTATAATAAACAATTTAAAGAGTTATTTTAAATACGGTATTTTAAATAAGTAATAAAAGTATTGTCGTTTTAACAATATAATTTAAATTAAATTTATAAAATATGATATAATATTATATGTGTAAATATATTACTTATATTTAAAATTAATATAACAATAATATTATAATATTATATATTATTATTAAATATACTTTTAATTACAATATTAATATAAAATTGATTAAAATTATTACAACATTACATATATAAAATTATTGTAAATATAGAAATGTTTAAAAATAAATTAACATATTTTAAAACTACATACTTTATAATAAACAATTTAAAGAGTTATTTTAAATACGGTATTTTAAATAAGTAATAAAAGTATTGTCGTTTTAACAATATAATTTAAATTAAATTTATGAAATATGATATAATATTATATGTGTAAATATATTACTTATATTTAAAATTAATATAACAATAATATTATAATATTATAATATTATTAAATATACTTTTAATTACACAATATTAATATAAAATTGATTAAAATTATTACAACATTACATATATAAAATTATTGTAAATATAGAAATGTTTAAAAATAAATTAACATATTTTAAAACTACATATTTATAATAAACAATTTAAAGAGTTATTTTAAATATATTTTAAATAAGTAATAAAAGTATTGTCGTTTTAACAATATAATTTAAATTAAATTTATAAAATATGATATAATATTATATGTGTAAATATATTACTTATATTTAAAATTGATATAACAATAATATTATACGTTATTAAATATACTTTTAATTACAATATTAATATAAAATTGATTAAAATTATTACAACATTACATGTATAAAATTATTGTAAATATAGAAATGTTTAAAAATAAATTAACATATTTTAAAACTACATACTTTATAACAAACAATTTAAAGAGTTATTTTAAATACGGTATTTTAAATAAGTAATAAAAGTATTGTCGTTTTAACAATATAATTTAAATTAAATTTATGAAATATGATATAATATTATATGTGTAAATATATTACTTATATTTAAAATTAATATAACAATAATATTATAATATTATACGTTATTAAATATACTTTTAATTATAATATTAATATAAAATTGATTAAAATTATTACAACATTACATGTATAAAATTATTGTAAATATAGAAATGTTTAAAAATAAATTAACATATTTTAAAACTACATACTTTATAATAAACAATTTAAAGAGTTATTTTAAATACGGTATTTTAAATAAGTAATAAAAGTATTGTCGTTTTAACAATATAATTTAAATTAAATTTTGAAATATGATATAATATTATATGTGTAAATATATTACTTATATTTAAAATTGATATAACAATATTATATGTTATTAAATATACTTTTAATTACAATATTAATATAAAATTGATTAAAATTATTACAACATTACATGTATAAAATTATTGTAAATATAGAAATGTTTAAAAATAAATTAACATATTTTAAAACTACATACTTTATAATAAACAATTTAAAGAGTTATTTTAAATACGGTA
Organism: Vaccinium myrtillus; assembly: GCA_016920895.1. Classification (NCBI taxonomy): domain Eukaryota; kingdom Viridiplantae; phylum Streptophyta; class Magnoliopsida; order Ericales; family Ericaceae; genus Vaccinium; species Vaccinium myrtillus. The sequence continues at coordinate 18,936 of JADGMU010000442.1, read as the reverse complement.
TTTTAAATAAGTAATAAAAGTATTGTCGTTTTAACAATATAATTTAAATTAAAATTTATGAAATATGATATAATATTATATGTGTAAATATATTACTTATATTTAAAATTAATATAACAATAATATTATAATATTATACGTTATTAAATATACTTTTAATTACAATATTAATATAAAATTGATTAAAATTATTACAACATTACATGTATAAAATTATTGTAAATATAGAAATGTTTAAAAATAAATTAACATATTTTAAAACTACATACTTTATAACAAACAATTTAAAGAGTTATTTTAAATACGGTATTTTAAATAAGTAATAAAAGTATTGTCTTTTTAACAATATAATTTAAATTAAATTTTTGAAATATGATATAATATTATATGTGTAAATATATTACTTATATTTAAAATTGATATAACAATATTATATGATATATTAAAAATATACTTTTAATTATAATATTAATATAAAATTGATTAAAATTATTACAACATTACATGTATAAAATTATTGTAAATATAGAAATGTTTAAAAATAAATTAACATATTTTAAAACTACATACTTTATAATAAACAATTTAAAGAGTTATTTTAAATACGGTATTTTAAATAAGTAATAAAAGTATTGTCGTTTTAACAATATAATTTAAATTAAATTTATAAAATATGATATAATATTATATGTGTAAATATATTACTTATATTTAAAATTAATATAACAATAATATTATAATATTATAATTTATTAAATATACTTTTAATTACAATATTAATATAAAATTGATTAAAATTATTACAACATTACATGTATAAAATTATTGTAAATATAGAAATGTTTAAAAATAAATTAACATATTTTAAAACTACATACTTTATAATAAACAATTTAAAGAGTTATTTTAAATACGTATTTTAAATAAGTAATAAAAAAGTATTGTCGTTTTAACAATATAATTTAAATTAAATTTTTGAAATATGATATAATATTATATGTGTAAATATATTACTTATATTTATATTTAAAATAACAATAATATTATAATATTATATGTTATTAAATATACTTTTAATTATAATATTAATATAAAATTGATTAAAATTATTACAACATTACATGTATAAAATTATTGTAAATATAGAAATGTTTAAAAATAAATTAACATATTTTAAAACTACATACTTTATAATAAACAATTTAAAGAGTTATTTTAAATACGGTATTTTAAATAAGTAATAAAAGTATTGTCGTTTTAACAATATAATTTAAATTAAATTTATGAAAATATGATATAATATTATATGTGTAAATATATTACTTATATTTAAAATTAATATAACAATAATATTATAATATTATACGTTATTAAATATACTTTTAATTACAATATTAATATAAAATTGATTAAAATTATTACAACATTACATGTATAAAATTATTGTAAATATAGAAATGTTTAAAAATAAATTAACATATTTTAAAACTACATACTTTATAACAAACAATTTAAAGAGTTATTTTAAATACGGTATTTTAAATAAGTAATAAAAGTATTGTCGTTTTAACAATATAATTTAAATTAAATTTATGAAATATGATATAATATTATATGTGTAAATATATTACTTATATTTAAAATTAATAACAATAATATTATAATATTATACGTTATTAAATATACTTTTAATTACAATATTAATATAAAATTGATTAAAATTATTACAACATTACATGTATAAAATTATTGTAAATATAGAAATGTTTAAAAATAAATTAACATATTTTAAAACTACATACTTTATAATAAACAATTTAAAGAGTTATTTTAAATACGGTATTTTAAATAAGTAATAAAAGTATTGTCGTTTTAACAATATAATTAAATTAAAAATTTATGAAATATGATATAATATTATATGTGTAAATATATTACTTATATTTAAAATTAATATAACAATAATATTATAATATTATACGTTATTAAATATACTTTTAATTACAATATTAATATAAAATTGATTAAAATTATTACAACATTACATGTATAAAATTATTGTAAATATAGAAATGTTTAAAAATAAATTAACATATTTTAAAACTACATACTTTATAACAAACAATTTAAAGAGTTATTTTAAATACGGTATTTTTAAAATAAGTAATAAAAGTATTGTCGTTTTAACAATATAATTTAAATTAAATTTATAAATATGATATAATATTATATGTGTAAATATATTACTTATATTTAAAATTAATATAACAATAATATTATAATATTATACGTTATTAAATATACTTTTAATTACAATATTAATATAAAATTGATTAAAATTATTACAACATTACATGTATAAAATTATTGTAAATATAGAAATGTTTAAAAATAAATTAACATATTTTAAAACTACATACTTTATAACAAACAATTTAAAGAGTTATTTTAAATACGGTATTTTAAATAAGTAATAAAAGTATTGTCGTTTTAACAATATAATTTAAATTAAATTTATGAAATATGATATAATATTATATGTGTAAATATATTACTTATATTTAAAATTAATATAACAATAATATAATATTATATTATTAAAATATACTTTTAATTACAATATTAATATAAAATTGATTAAAATTATTACAACATTACATGTATAAAATTATTGTAAATATAGAAATGTTAAAATAAATTAACATATTTTAAAACTACATACTTTATAATAAACAATTTAAAGAGTTATTTTAAATACGGTATTTTAAATAAGTAATAAAAGTATTGTCGTTTTAACAATATAATTTAAATTAAATTTATGAAATATGATATAATATTATATGTAAATATATTACTTATATTTAAAATTAATATAACAATAATATTATAATATTATACGTTATTAAATATACTTTTAATTACAATATTAATATAAAATTGATTAAAATTATTACAACATTACATGTATAAAATTATTGTAAATATAGAAATGTTTAAAAATAAATTAACATATTTTAAAACTACATACTTTATAACAAACAATTTAAAGAGTTATTTTAAATACGGTATTTTAAATAAGTAATAAAAGTATTGTCGTTTTAACAATATAATTTAAATTAAATTTATGAAATATGATATAATATTATATGTGTAAATATATTACTTATATTTAAAATTAATATAACAATAATATTATAATATTATACGTTATTAAATATACTTTTAATTACAATATTAATATAAAATTGATTAAAATTATTACAACATTACATGTATAAAATTATTGTAAATATAGAAATGTTTAAAAATAAATTAACATATTTTAAAACTACATACTACTTTATAACAAACAATTTAAAGAGTTATTTTAAATACGGTATTTTAAATAAGTAATAAAAGTATTGTCGTTTTAACAATATAATTTAAATTAAATTTATAAAATATGATATAATATTATATGTGTAAATATATTACTTATATTTAAAATTAATATAACAATAATATTATATATATACGTTATTAAATATACTTTTAATTACAATATTAATATAAAATTGATTAAAATTAAATTATTACAACATTACATGTATAAAATTATTGTAAATATAGAAATGTTTAAAAATAAATTAACATATTTTAAAACTACATTTTTATAAAAACAATTTAAAGAGTTATTTTAAATACGGTATTTTAAATAAGTAATAAAATATTGTCGTTTTAACAATATAATTTAAATTAAATTTATGAAAAATATGATATAATATTATATGTGTAAATATATTACTTATATTTAAAATTAATATAACAATAATATTATAATATTATACGTTATTAAATATACTTTTAATTACAATATTAATATAAAATTGATTAAAATTATTACAACATTACATGTATAAAATTATTGTAAATATAGAAATGTTTAAAAATAAATTAACATATTTTAAAACTACATACTTTATAACAAACAATTTAAAGAGTTATTTTAAATACGGTATTTTAAATAAGTAATAAAAGTATTGTCGTTTTAACAATATAATTTAAATTAAATTTATGAAATATGATATAATATTATATGTGTAAATATATTACTTATATTTAAAATTAATATAACAATAATATTATAATATTATACGTTATTAAATATACTTTTAATTACAATATTAATATAAAATTGATTAAAATTATTACAACATTACATGTATAAAATTATTGTAAATATAGAAATGTTTAAAAATAAATTAACATATTTTAAAACTACATACTTTATAACAAACAATTTAAAGAGTTATTTTAAATACGTTTTTAAATAAGTAATAAAAGTATTGTCGTTTTAACAATATAATTTAAATTAAATTTATGAAATATGATATAATATTATATGTGTAAATATATTACTTATATTTAAAATTAATATAACAATAATATTATAATATTATACGTTATTAAATATACTTTTAATTACAATATTAATATAAAATTGATTAAAATTATTACAACATTACATGTATAAAATTATTGTAAATATAGAAATGTTTAAAAATAAATTAACATATTTTAAAACTACATACTTTATAACAAACAATTTAAAGAGTTATTTTAAATACGGTATTTTAAATAAGTAATAAAAGTATTGTTGTTTTAACAATATAATTTAAATTAAATTTATAAAATATGATATAATATTATATGTGTAAATATATTACTTATATTTAAAATTAATATAACAATAATATTATAATATTATACGTTATTAAATATACTTTTAATTACAATATATATAAAATTGATTAAAATTATTACAACATTACATGTATAAAATTATTGTAAATATAGAAATGTTTAAAAATAAATTAACATATTTTAAAACTACATACTTTATAACAAACAATTTAAAGAGTTATTTTAAATACGGTATTTTAAATAAGTAATAAAAGTATTGTCGTTTTAACAATATAATTTAAATTAAATTTATAAATATGATATAATATTATATGTGTAAATATATTACTTATATTTAAAATTAATATAACAATAATATTATAATATTATACGTTATTAAATATACTTTTAATTATAATATTAATATAAAATTGATTAAAATTATTACAACATTACATGTATAAAATTATTGTAAATATAGAAATGTTTAAAAATAAATTAACATATTTTAAAACTACATACTTTATAACAAACAATTTAAAGAGTTATTTTAAATACGGTATTTTAAATAAGTAATAAAAGTATTGTCGTTTTAACAATATAATTTAAATTAAATTTATGAAATATGATATAATATTATATGTGTAAATATATTACTTATATTTAAAATTAATATAACAATAATATTATAATATTATACGTTATTAAATATACTTTTAATTACAATATTAATATAAAATTGATTAAAATTATTACAACATTACATGTATAAAATTATTGTAAATATAGAAATGTTTAAAAATAAATTAACATATTTTAAAACTACATACTTTATAACAAACAATTTAAAGAGTTATTTTAAATACGGTATTTTAAATAAGTAATAAAAGTATTGTCGTTTTAACAATATAATTTAAATTAAATTTTGAAATATGATATAATATTATATGTGTAAATATATTACTTATATTTAAAAATATAATAATAATAATATAATATTATACGTTATTAAATATACTTTTAATTACAATATTAATATAAAATTGATTAAAATTATTACAACATTACATGTATAAAATTATTGTAAATATAGAAATGTTTAAAAATAAATTAACATATTTTAAAACTACATACTTTATATAAACAATTTAAAGAGTTATTTTAAATACGGTATTTTAAATAAGTAATAAAAGTATTGTCGTTTTAACAATATAATTTAAATTAAATTTTTATGAAATATGATATAATATTATATGTGTAAATATATTACTTATATTTAAAATTAATATAACAATAATATTATAATATTATACGTTATTAAATATACTTTTAATTACAATATTAATATAAAATTGATTAAAATTATTACAACATTACATGTATAAAATTATTGTAAATATAGAAATGTTTAAAAATAAATTAACATATTTTAAAACTACATACTTTATAACAAACAATTTAAAGAGTTATTTTAAATACGGAATTTTAAATAAGTAATAAAAGTATTGTCGTTTTAACAATATAATATAAATTAAATTTATGAAATATGATATAATATTATATGTGTAAATAAGTTACTTATATTTAAAATTAATAAAATAATATAACAATATTATAATATTATACGTTATTAAATATACTTTTAATTACAATATTAATATAAAATTGATTAAAATTAATACAGCATTACATGTATAAAATTATTGTCAATATAGAAATGTTTAAAAATAAATTAACATATTTTAAAACTACATACTTTATATAACAAACAATTTAAAGAGTTATTTTAAATACGGTATTTTAAATAAGTAATAAAAGTATTGTCGTTTTAACGATATAATTTAAATTAAATTTATAAAATATGATATAATATTATATGTGTAAATATATTACTTATATTTAAAATTAATATAACAATAATATTATAATATTATACGTTATTAAATATACTTTTAATTACAATATTAATATAAAATTGATTAAAATTATTACAACATTACATTATAAAATAAAATTATTGTAAATATAGAAATGTTTAAAAATAAATTAACATATTTTAAAACTACATACTTTATAACAAACAATTTAAAGAGTTATTTTAAATACGTATTTTAAATAAGTAATAAAAGTATTGTCGTTTTAACAATATAATTTAAATTAAATTTATAAAATATATGATATAATATTATATGTGTAAATATATTACTTATATTTAAAATTAATATAACAATAATATTATAATATTATACGTTATTAAATATACTTTTAATTACAATATTAATATAAAATTGATTAAAATTATTACAACATTACATGTATAAAATTATTGTAAATATAGAAATGTTTAAAAATAAATTAACATATTTTAAAACTACATACTTTATAATAAACAATTTAAAGAGTTATTTTAAATACGGTATTTTTTAAATAAGTAATAAAAGTATTGTCGTTTTAACAATATAATTTAAATTAAATTTATGAAATATGATATAATATTATATGTGTAAATATATTACTTATATTTAAAATTAATATAACAATAATATTATAATATTATACGTTATTAAATATACTTTTAATTACAATATTAATATAAAATTGATTAAAATTATTACAACATTACATGTATAAAATTATTGTAAATATAGAAATGTTTAAAAATAAATTAACATATTTTAAAACTACATACTTTATAAACAAACAATTTAAAGAGTTATTTTAAATACGGTATTTTAAATAAGTAATAAAAGTATTGTCGTTTTAACAATATAATTTAAATTAAATTTATGAAATATGATATAATATTATATGTGTAAATATATTACTTATATTTAAAATTAATATAACAATAATATTATAATATTATACGTTATTAAATATACTTTTAATTACAATATTAATATAAAATTGATTAAAATTATTACAACATTACATGTATAAAATTATTGTAAATATAGAAATGTTTAAAAATAAATTAACATATTTTAAAACTACATACTTTATAATAAACAATTTAAAGAGTTATTTTAAATACGGTATTTTAAATAAGTAATAAAAGTATTGTCGTTTTAACAATATAATTTAAATTAAATTTATGAAATATGATATAATATTATATGTGTAAATATATTACTTATATTTAAAATTATATAACAATAATATTATATGTTATTAAATATACTTTTAATTATAATATTAATATAAAATTGATTAAATTATTACAACATTACATATAAAATTATTGTAAATATAGAAATGTTTAAAAATAAATTAACATATTTTAAAACTACATACTTTAATAAACAATTTAAAGAGTTATTTTAAATACGGTATTTTAAATAAGTAATAAAAAAGTATTGTCGTTTTAACAATATAATTTAAATTAAATTTATAAATATGATATAATATTATATGTGTAAATATATTACTTATATTTAAAATTAATATAACAAAATTATAATATTATATTATTATTAAATATAAATATTTTAATTACAATATTAATATAAAATTGATTAAAATTATTACAACATTACATTATAAAAATTATTGTAAATATAGAAATGTTTAAAAATAAATTAACATATTTTAAAACTACATACTTTATAACAAACAATTTAAAGAGTTATTTTAAATACGGTATTTTAAATAAGTAATAAAAGTATTGTCGTTTTAACAATATAATTTAAATTAAATTTATGAAATATAATATAATATTATATGTGTAAATATATTACTTATATTTAAAATTAATATAACAATAATATTATAATATTATACGTTATTAAATATACTTTTAATTACAATATTAATATAAAATTGATTAAAATTATTACAACATTACATGTATAAAATTATTGTAAATATAGAAATGTTTAAAAATAAATTAACATATTTTAAAACTACATACTTTATAATAAACAATTTAAAGAGTTATTTTAAATACGGTATTTTAAATAAGTAATAAAAGTATTGTCGTTTTAACAATATAATTTAAATTAAATTTATGAAATATGATATAATATTATATGTGTAAATATATTACTTATATTTAAAATTAATATAACAATAATATTATAATATTATATTAAATTAAATATACTTTTAATTACAATATTAATATAAAATTGATTAAAATTATTACAACATTACATGTATAAAATTATTGTAAATATAGAAATGTTTAAAAATAAATTAACATATTTTAAAACTACATACTTTATAACAAACAATTTAAAGAGTTATTTTAAATACGGTATTTTAAATAAGTAATAAAAGTATTGTCGTTTTAACAATATAATTTAAATTAAATTTATGAAATATGATATAATATTATATGTGTAAATATATTACTTATATTTAAAATTAATATAACAATAATATTATAATATTATACGTTATTAAATATACTTTTAATTACAATATTAATATAAAATTGATTAAAATTATTACAACATTACATGTATAAAATTATTGTAAATATAGAAATGTTTAAAAATAAATTAACATATTTTAAAACTACATACTTTATAACAAACAATTTAAAGAGTTATTTTAAATACGGTATTTTAAATAAGTAATAAAAGTATTGTCGTTTTAACAATATAATTTAAATTAAATTTATGAAATATGATATAATATTATATGTGTAAATATATTACTTATATTTAAAATTAATATAACAATAATATTATAATATTATACGTTATTAAATATACTTTTAATTATAATAATATTAATATAAAATTGATTAAAATTATTACAACATTACATGTATAAAATTATTGTAAATATAGAAATGTTTAAAAATAAATTAACATATTTTAAAACTACATACTTTATAACAAACAATTTAAAGAGTTATTTTAAATACGGTATTTTAAATAAGTAATAAAAGTATTGTCGTTTTAACAATATAATTTAAATTAAATTTATGAAATATGATATAATATTATATGTGTAAATATATTACTTATATTTAAAATTAATATAACAATAATATTATAATATTATACGTTATTAAATATACTTTTAATTACAATATTAATATAAAATGATTAAAATTATTACAACATTACATGTATAAAATTATTGTAAATATAGAAATGTTTAAAAATAAATTAACATATTTTAAAACTACATACTTTATAACAAACAATTTAAAGAGTTATTTTAAATACGGTATTTTTTAAATAAGTAATAAAAGTATTGTCGTTTTAACAATATAATTTAAATTAAATTTTTATGAAATATGATATAATATTATATGTGTAAATATATTACTATATTTAAAAATATATAACAATATTATAATATTATACGTTATTAAATATACTTTTAATTACAATATTAATATAAAATTGATTAAAATTATTACAACATTACATGTATAAAATTATTGTAAATATAGAAATGTTTAAAAATAAATTAACATATTTTAAAACTACATACTTTATAACAAACAATTTAAAGAGTTATTTTAAATACGGTATTTTAAATAAGTAATAAAAGTATTGTCGTTTTAACAATATAATTTAAATTAAATTTATGAAATATGATATAATATTATATGTGTAAATATATTACTTATATTTAAAATTAATATAACAATAATATTATAATATTATAATATTATTAAATATACTTTTAATTATAATATTAATATAAAATTGATTAAAATTATTACAACATTACATGTATAAAATTATTGTAAATATAGAAATGTTTAAAAATAAATTAACATATTTTAAAACTACATACTTTATAACAAACAATTTAAAGAGTTATTTTAAATACGGTATTTTAAATAAGTAATAAAAGTATTGTCGTTTTAACAATATAATTTAAATTAAATTTATGAAATATGATATAATATTATATGTGTAAATATATTACTTATATTTAAAATTAATATAACAATAATATAATATTATAATTAAATATACTTTTAATTACAATATTAATATAAAATTGATTAAAATTATTACAACATTACATGTATAAAATTATTGTAAATATAGAAATGTTTAAAAATAAATTAACATATTTTAAAACTACATACTTTATAACAAACAATTTAAAGAGTTATTTTAAATACGGTATTTTAAATAAGTAATAAAAGTATTGTCGTTTTAACAATATAATTTAAATTAAATTTATGAAATATGATATAATATTATATGTGTAAATATATTACTTATATTTAAAATTAATATAACAATAATATTATAATATTATACGTTATTAAATATACTTTTAATTACAATATTAAATAAAAATTGATTAAAATTATTACAACATTACATGTATAAAATTATTGTAAATATAGAAATGTTTAAAAATAAATTAACATATTTTAAAACTACATACTTTATAACAAACAATTTAAAGAGTTATTTTAAATACGGTATTTTAAATAAGTAATAAAAGTATTGTCGTTTTAACAATATAATTTAAATTAAATTTATGAAATATGATATAATATTATATGTGTAAATATATTACTTATATTTAAAATTAATATAACAATAATATTATAATATTATACGTTATTAAATATACTTTTAATTACAATATTAATATAAAATTGATTAAAATTATTACAACATTACATGTATAAAATTATTGTAAATATAGAAATGTTTAAAAATAAATTAACATATTTTAAAACTACATACTTTATAACAAACAATTTAAAGAGTTATTTTAAATACGGTATTTTAAATAAGTAATAAAAGTATTGTTTTAACAATATAATTTAAATTAAATTTATGAATATGATATAATATTATATGTGTAAATATATTACTTATATTTAAAATTAATATAACAATAATATTATAATATTATACGTTATTAAATATACTTTTAATTACAATATTAATATAAAATTGATTAAAATTATTACAACATTACATGTATAAAATTATTGTAAATATAGAAATGTTTAAAAATAAATTAACATATTTTAAAACTACATACTTTATAACAAACAATTTAAAGAGTTATTTTAAATACGGTATTTTAAATAAGTAATAAAAGTATTGTCGTTTTAACAATATAATTTAAATTAAATTTATGAAATATGATATAATATTATATGTGTAAATATATTACTTATATTTAAAATTAATATAACAATAATATTATAATATTATACGTTATTAAATATACTTTTAATTACAATATTAATATAAAATTGATTAAAATTATTACAACATTACATGTATAAAATTATTGTAAATATAGAAATGTTTAAAAATAAATTAACATATTTTAAAACTACATACTTTATAACAAACAATTTAAAGAGTTATTTTAAATACGGTATTTTAAATAAGTAATAAAAGTATTGTCGTTTTAACAATAATAAATTAAATTTAAAAATATAAAATTTATATGAAATATGATATATTTAAAATATTATATAAAATATATTATTATATTTAAAATTATATAAATATTATATATATACTTATTAAATATACTTTTAATTACAATATTAATATAAAATTGATTAAAATTATTACAACATTACATGTATAAAATTATTGTAAATATAGAAATGTTTAAAAATAAATTAACATATTTTAAAACTACATACTTTATAATAAACAATTTAAAGAGTTATTTTAAATACGGTATTTTAAATAAGTAATAAAAGTATTGTCGTTTTAACAATATAATTTAAATTAAATTTATGAAATATGATATAATATTATATGTGTAAATATATTACTTATATTTAAAATTAATATAACAATAATATTATAATATTATACGTTATTAAATATACTTTTAATTACAATATTAATATAAAATTGATTAAAATTATTACAACATTATATGTATAAAAATTATTGTAAATATAGAAATGTTTAAAAATAAATTAACATATTTTAAAACTACATACTTTATAACAAACAATTTAAAGAGTTATTTTAAATACGGTATTTTAAATAAGTAATAAAAGTATTGTCGTTTTAACAATATAATTTAAATTAAATTTATGAAATATGATATAATATTATATGTGTAAATATATTACTTATATTTAAAATTAATATAACAATAATATTATAATATTATACGTTATTAAATATACTTTTAATTACAATATTAATATAAAATTGATTAAAATTATTACAACATTACATGTATAAAAATTATTGTAAATATAGAAATGTTTAAAAATAAATTAACATATTTTAAAACTACATACTTTATAACAAACAATTTAAAGAGTTATTTTAAATACGGTATTTTAAATAAGTAATAAAAGTATTGTCGTTTTAACAATATAATTTAAATTAAAATTTTAAATATGATATAATATTATATGTGTAAATATATTACTTATATTTAAAATTAATATAACAATAATATTATAATATTATACGTTATTAAATATACTTTTAATTACAATATTAATATAAAATTGATTAAAATTATTACAACATTACATGTATAAAATTATTGTAAATATAGAAATGTTTAAAAATAAATTAACATATTTTAAAACTACATACTTTATAACAAACAATTTAAAGAGTTATTTTAAATACGGTATTTTAAATAAGTAATAAAAGTATTGTCGTTTTAACAATATAATTTAAATTAAATTTATAAAATATGATATAATATTATATGTGTAAATATATTACTTATATTTAAAATTAATATAACAATAATATTATAATATTATACGTTATAAAATATACTTTTAATTACAATATTAATATAAAATTGATTAAAATTATTACAACATTACATGTATAAAATTATTGTAAATATAGAAATGTTTAAAAATAAATTAACATATTTTAAAACTACATACTTTATAACAAACAATTTAAAGAGTTATTTTAAATACGGTATTTTAAATAAGTAATAAAAGTATTGTCGTTTTAACAATATAATTTAAATTAAATTTATGAAATATGATATAATATTATATGTGTAAATATATTACTTATATTTAAAATTAATATAACAATAATATTATAATATTATACGTTATTAAATATACTTTTAATTACAATATTAATATAAAATTGATTAAAATTATTACAACATTACATGTATAAAATTATTGTAAATATAGAAATGTTTAAAAATAAATTAACATATTTTAAAACTACATACTTTATAACAAACAATTTAAAGAGTTATTTTAAATACGGTATTTTAAATAAGTAATAAAAGTATTGTCGTTTTAACAATATAATTTAAATTAAATTTATGAAATATGATATAATATTATATGTGTAAATATATTACTTATATTTAAAATTAATATAACAATAATATTATAATATTATACGTTATTAAATATATACTTTTAATTACAATATTAATATAAAATTGATTAAAATTATTACAACATTACATGTATAAAATTATTGTAAATATAGAAATGTTTAAAAATAAATTAACATATTTTAAAACTACATACTTTATAACAAACAATTTAAAGAGTTATTTTAAATACGGTATTTTAAATAAGTAATAAAAGTATTGTCGTTTTAACAATATAATGTAAATTAAATTTATGAAATATGATATAATATTATATGTGTAAATATATTACTTATATTTAAAATTAATATAACAATAATATTATAATATTATACGTTATTAAATATACTTTTAATTACAATATTAATATAAAATTGATTAAAATTATTACAACATTACATGTATAAAATTATTGTAAATATAGAAATGTTTAAAAATAAATTAACATATTTTAAAACTACATACTTTAAAATAAACAATTTAAAGAGTTATTTTAAATACGGTATTTTAAATAAGTAATAAAAGTATTGTCGTTTAAACAATATAATTTAAATTAAATTTATAAAATATGATATAATATTATATGTGTAAATATATTACTTATATTTAAAATTAATATAACAATATTATTATAATATTATACGTTATTAAATATACTTTTAATTACAATATTAATATAAAATTGATTAAAATTATTACAACATTACATGTATAAAATTATTGTAAATATAGAAATGTTTAAAAATAAATTAACATATTTTAAAACTACATACTTTATAACAAACAATTTAAAGAGTTATTTTAAATACGGTATTTTAAATAAGTAATAAAAGTATTGTCGTTTTAACAATATAATTTAAATTAAATTTATGAAATATGATATAATATTATATGTGTAAATATATTACTTATATTTAAAATTAATATAACAATAATATATAATATTATATATTAAATATACTTTTAATTACAATATTAATATAAAATTGATTAAAATTATTACAACATTACATGTATAAAATTATTGTAAATATAGAAATGTTTAAAAATAAATTAACAACATATTTTAAAACTACATACTTTATAATAAACAATTTAAAGAGTTATTTTAAATACGGTATTTTAAATAAGTAATAAAAGTATTGTCGTTTTAACAATATAATTTAAATTAAATTTATGAAATATGATATAATATTATATGTGTAAATATATTACTTATATTTAAAATTAATATAACAATAATATTATAATATTATACGTTATTAAATATACTTTTAATTACAATATTAATATAAAATTGATTAAAATTATTACAACATTACATGTATAAAATTATTGTAAATATAGAAATGTTTAAAAATAAATTAACATATTTTAAAACTACATACTTTATAACAAACAATTTAAAGAGTTATTTTAAATACGGTATTTTAAATAAGTAATAAAAGTATTGTCGTTTTAACAATATAATTTAAATTAAATTTATGAAATATGATATAATATTATATGTGTAAATATATTACTTATATTTAAAATTAATATAACAATAAATATTATATATTATACGTTATTAAATATACTTTTAATTACAATATTAATATAAAATTGATTAAAATTATTACAACATTACATGTATAAAATTATTGTAAATATAGAAATGTTTAAAAATAAATTAACATATTTTAAAACTACATACTTTATAACAAACAATTTAAAGAGTTATTTTAAATACGGTATTTTAAATAAGTAATAAAAGTATTGTCGTTTTAACAATATAATTTAAATTAAATTTATGAAATATGATATAATATTATATGTGTAAATATATTACTTATATTTAAAATTAATATAACAATAATATAATATATATTATTAAATATACTTTTAATTACAATATTAATATAAAATTGATTAAAATTATTACAACATTACATGTATAAAATTATTGTAAATATAGAAATGTTTAAAAATAAATTAACATATTTTAAAACTACATACTTTATAACAAACAATTTAAAGAGTTATTTTAAATACGGTATTTTAAATAAGTAATAAAAGTATTGTCGTTTTAACAATATAATTTAAATTAAAAATTTATGAAATATGATATAATATTATATGTGTAAATATATTACTTATATTTAAAATTGATATAACAATATTATATGTTATTAAATATACTTTTAATTACAATATTAATATAAAATTGATTAAAATTATTACAACATTACATGTATAAAATTATTGTAAATATAGAAATGTTTAAAAATAAATTAACATATTTTAAAACTACATACTTTATAATAAACAATTTAAAGAGTTATTTTAAATACGGTATTTTAAATAAGTAATAAAAGTATTGTCGTTTTAACAATATAATTTAAATTAAATTTATGAAATATGATATAATATTATATGTGTAAATATATTACTTATATTTAAAATTAATATAACAATAATATTATAATATTATACGTTATTAAATATACTTTTAATTACAATATTAATATAAAATTGATTAAAATTATTACAACATTACATGTATAAAAATTATTGTAAATATAGAAATGTTTAAAAATAAATTAACATATTTTAAAACTACATACTTTATAACAAACAATTTAAAGAGTTATTTTAAATACGGTATTTTAAATAAGTAATAAAAGTATTGTCGTTTAACAATATAATTTAAATTAAATTTATGAAATATGATATAATATTATATGTGTAAATATATTACTTATATTTAAAATTAATATAACAATAATATATAATATTATATATTATTAAATATACTTTTAATTACAATATTAATATAAAATTGATTAAAATTATTACAACATTACATGTATAAAATTATTGTAAATATAGAAATGTTTAAAAATAAATTAACATATTTTAAAACTACATACTTTATAACAAACAATTTAAAGAGTTATTTTAAATACGGTATTTTAAATAAGTAATAAAAGTATTGTCGTTTTAACAATATAATAATTTAAATTAAATTTATAAAATATGATATAATATTATATGTGTAAATATATTACTTATATTTAAAATTAATATAAATAATATTATAATATTATATGTTATTAAATATACTTTTTAATTATAATATTAATATAAAATTGATTAAAATTATTACAACATTACATGTATAAAATTATTGTAAATATAGAAATGTTTAAAAATAAATTAACATATTTTAAAACTACATACTTTATAATAAACAATTTAAAGAGTTATTTTAAATACGGTATTTTAAATAAGTAATAAAAGTATTGTCGTTTTAACAATATAATTTAAATTAAATTTATGAAATATGATATAATATTATATGTGTAAATATATTACTTATATTTAAAATTAATATAACAATAATATTATAATATTATACGTTATTAAATATACTTTTAATTACAATATTAATATAAAATTGATTAAAATTATTACAACATTACATGTATAAAATTATTGTAAATATAGAAATGTTTAAAAATAAATTAACATATTTTAAAACTACATACTTTATAACAAACAATTTAAAGAGTTATTTTAAATACGGTATTTTAAATAAGTAATAAAAGTATTGTCGTTTTAACAATATAATTTAAATTAAATTTATGAAATATGATATAATATTATATGTGTAAATATATTACTTATATTTAAAATTGATATAACAATATTATATGTTATTAAATATACTTTTAATTATAATATTAATATAAAATTGATTAAAATTATTACAACATTACATGTATAAAATTATTGTAAATATAGAAATGTTTAAAAATAAATTAACATATTTTAAAACTACATACTTTATAATAAACAATTTAAAGAGTTATTTTAAATACGGTATTTTAAATAAGTAATAAAAGTATTGTCGTTTTAACAATATAATTTAAATTAAATTTATGAAATATGATATAATATTATATGTGTAAATATATTACTTATATTTAAAATTAATATAACAATAATATTATAATATTATACGTTTATTAAATATACTTTTAATTACAATATTAATATAAAATTGATTAAAATTATTATTAAATTTACATGTATAAAATTATTGTAAATATAGAAATGTTTAAAAATAAATTAACATATTTTAAAACTACATACTTTATAATAAACAATTTAAAGAGTTATTTTAAATACCGTATTTTAAATAAGTAATAAAAGTATTGTCGCTTTAACAATATAATTTAAATTAAATTTATGAAATATGAAATATGATATAATATATATATTTAAAATAAATAACATTATATTATATTTATTAAATATATTTTAATTAAATATTAATATAAAATTGATTAAATTATATTATAAAATTATTGTAAATATAAATGTTTAAAAATTTAATATTTTAAAACTACATACTAATATAAAATTGATTAAAAATTATTACAACATTACATGTATTAAAATTATTGTAATATAGAAATTTAGAAAAGATTTTATCTCAAAAAACGATTCTTGGATTCGGAAGCCAAAGTTACTTAACGGGAAGGTTTTATTGAAAAGCACCCGCTCGCCCGGGATATTCCCGGTCTTTACTAAATTTTTGTGGGATTTGGGAAAACGTTTTATTGGAAACTTGACGAATAAATAGATAAACAAATGAGGAATAATAATAGAACAATAACAAAATAAAAAAGGGCTTAATAATAATAAAAGAAAAATAAAAGGGGTGAACGCGCAATAAGTGACAGAAAATCAGAAAACAAACGAACAGAGGGTAAACAGAGAAATTTTTTGGAACGCAAAGGTAAGCCGTACGGTTAACCTAAGTTGGCCGTACGGTGCAACTAGGTTAACCGCACGGTGCACTTTTTGAGAAAGTTTTCAAAATTTTGGTTTTCGATCCGTAGCTTATTCTTATCCTCAAAATCTTATTTTTGAAATAGGTTAGGCCACCCAAGTTTAGAGATGACCATTAGAGTCATTCTCAACTTGGGA